>ML779042.1:1147357-1177520 GCA_009831015.1 Picea engelmannii
AAAATATTAATATTGGCCACTGACAAGATCCCATGCATATATTAAAAAAAGTTTCATCTTCTTTATCGAGGCACATATCCTTGAATAAAAGTGACACAATATCTCTTAGGAGATATCTCATTGCTTCAAATAATAAAAAGAGACATTTACCAAGAAAAGAAACTAGAGCTGAGGTTGGTCCCTCATGGTTTTTAAAAGAAGGTAATGTCTCATAGATTTCAAATAAATATGATCTTTCTATGTTGAAGGATGTTGTATTGGGTGTGAAGGCATGTTCTTTATATGGGTCGACTCTACCTAATTACATCACTATAGAAGGGAATTTGTTGGGGTTGAAATCACATGACCATATGAAACTTCTAAGGGTATGTATGTTGATTACATGATTATTCTTCTATATTGTTGATAAAAATATGATATGCACTTGTAGTTTTATGGAAATTAATGATGTGTTTGTCTATTTTGTAGTGTCATTATCCTTTTCTCATGTGTGGTTGTACGAACCATGACTTCCCCCAGACCTGTGACATTCCATATAAAAATTATATGCATCTGTACACTGGATCACATCAAAGGATATTCATATGTCTAAAATTCCATAGTGGTGTCAACAAATAATTGAGATTGTTTGTATGTTTGAGAAGGAACTTCCCACAAGTTTTATGGACTTGAAAGTCCATATTCCGATTCACCTACATGATGATGTTGAATTATCTAGGGTGCTCTCATGTCATTGGATATACTTCTTAGAGAGGTACATGAAAAAATTTAAGGGGTTTCTTCAACAAAAGGAAAAACCAAAGGGCTCTATAGCATAGGGGAACATAGTATACAAGTGGTTCTATTATGTCAGTAAGTACATCAATAAAATTGATGACACACAAAGGGAATTGGTTTGGAATGACCAACAATATGAGGGAAAAAAGTTAGGGGATCTACTCCAAACGAATGGAAAATGACGCTTCATAAAGAGTAAGTCACTAATAATTTTTCCATTCAGTACATAGAAACTCTTTACACTGAAGTTGATAATATATATTTGATCTCATGCTATTCATTTTGAATTCTTGTATACATCAATGAATTTTTAAACTAATGTCATCAATAAATTCATTATTTAAGTTGAAAACATATATTTGATATAATGTTATTTGTTTTGAATTCTTCTATACATTAGCAAATTTAGAAATTGATGCCATCAATAAATTCATTCTTTAGAATACAGAGGCAACAAGATTTTGGTCTTGTTGTATGAAGAGAAAAGAAGGAAATGAGACAGTGATAGGAAAGCATTCATATAGTTGAATGTAAAAAGCATGCCTTATCCTGATCATTTAAAAGAAAATATGCCAAAAATCTGTCCCAACAGTTGGGTGGTTGACTAGATATAAGAGAAATATGCAATTTGTGATCGTAACCCACATGGAGAAGATCTTGATTCACTAAACATAGGGATTATGTGAAACAACTATATAGTAAACTCTCTAAGTACCATGTTCAATTTATAATATTTCACATTTGAATTGTAACATGTATTATTTTTTTATTAATGCTCGCGTTATTAGACATGTTACATTGTCCTTTGTTTGCATTTTTACAGGTGCATTTATTCCCATCTATGTGGGCATATGGACATAATTTTTGCATTGACTATGTTAATTATGGACATATCACACAAGATTGTAGAGTGGAGGTCGAGTTTGAACAATCTAATTGTGCTAGCCACCATGATCAAATCCTAATAGAGGGGAAGTTAAGTTACATTCAAAAGATACAAGAGGCCATGCAAGTGGAATTCTCATTTTTTCAATGTATTCTTTTGTGATGCAGGTGGTGGGATACTTTTGACCATAGAAATGTAAAGGAATATTTCGATAGTGGGATACTATGTATTAACTCTAAACAATGTGGGTTAAAACTATGGAGTCTTATGTTTTCCCAAAACATTGCATCCAAGTGTTTTTTTACCCAGATGTGTTGGATGGAGATTGGTTGTTCATATTGAGACAAGATCTAAGATATAAACATATTTTTGAGAACAACAATGTTATAATACCAAGCGAGGAAGATAATTAGAGTTATGGAAACAAAGAATGATACGTAAATGCTATGTTTCAATGTTTATAATGTGGATGTGTCATTTTATTATAGGTACCTATAATGTCCAATTATGTTTTTTTTTTCTTTATTTTATAATAATGGATATGAAAATTTAACAACCATTCACAACCACGATATTGAAAATACATTAAATAGTACATGCATAAGATGTGGTTTTGACATAGTTTTATTTCCATATTTATTGTTTTTATTTTCATATTTATTGGTCGATGGTGAAACAAGTGGAGTAGGAGGAGGAAGATCGGTCGATGGTGATGCATGTGGAGTGGAAGTTGGAGGATCGGTGGATGGTGCAGACACATGTAGAGGGGGAGGAGGAAGAGTATCAGACGTGGATGGTGCAAACACGTGTCAAGGGGAATGCACATGAGGATCGATGTATGATGCAGAAGCATGTGGAGGGGGAGGAGGAGGAGGATTGGATGTGGATGGTGCAGAAACATGTGGAGGGGAAGAAGGAGGATCGGTGGATGGTGTAAAAACATGTGGAGAGTAGGAATAATTAATAGGAGGAGGACCATGTGGTGGAGTAGAGGATGTACAACAATTTGGCGATGAGGCTGATGCCGTAGAAGGATGAGAAGGATCCATAAACCTCTCAATGAGGTTGATGGCACCAAAACTATGACGCATTGATGATGTGATGTCACAAGGTAGATTCATCCATATCGTATATAGCTTTGGTACCCATGGTATGTCTCGAACTAGTGTTGGTACCACTCCATGAATAACCATAACACCACATAGGCATTATGGAACCTTTGTTTCAACTCTCTGATTCATCCTACATGGAATGCAAGGTCTATGTATTGCATAATGCTCCTCTACCTCCTTTGTATCCTCATCCTATTGGGAATTATCATCCCCAACATATGTTCCAATATCTGCAAAACAATAGATAATAATAATAAGACAATTAAAAGAAAATGTTACAATAAATTACATGTGCATGAAATAAGACATAGAAATATGCAACTAGATTTATTGAAACATAATGATAATATTTCCTCTCTAATATGGTGGATCAAATGATGTAAATAGGATGTTTGGAGATCCTCTCCAATCCATGCATGCATATGGGTATTCTACAATATTCAGGACAAGATTTTCCTCTCAAGCCAAAATTTAACATACCTCCCTACTAGCCAAAGTACATGTCGATCGGGATTTTGGAGTGGAATGAACTGGTTAATAGAATGAATACAATAAACACAAAGATATGAAGAATAACACATATTTCCAGTGAACAATATATTCCATGGAATAATGAAATAGGTTGAAACTATAAAACTGCATAACTAAAACACTTGCTCGAAGGGTGGTAGCTATCTCTAAGAAGAGGTGTGGATGCTACGTGCATCAGTCTGAGTATATTAAATTACAATGAGGTTCTAGAGGAATTTTTTATATTAATCATGAATTAAAAAACCCTAGACATCCAAAAACCTAACCCTAGGAGGTGAAACATCAAAATTCATGTGGGCCCCTATGGGTAAGATAGTACCTCAACATCCTGGGCTCATAAATTTTGCATACGACCTCCGTTTTAGCCGTGTGATAGCTCATTGGAAAGGTATTTCAAAGAACTACACATTTCATCACAAAAATCTGACTCAGCCTACATTTTGACTGTGACAAGACAAAAAACCACTGTTTAGGCCTTCAAAACAACCTTGGAAGTACAACAAGATGTGTTGACATGAAAACATACAAAATAATCTAGTTGGATTAGGTGATAGGCCACCAATATCCACCTGGAAGATGTGTAGGGCCTTATACAAGCCCAAAATTATAGAACCCACAATTACAAAGAAGTACAAAAGAATGTGTTGAACTAAAAATGGACAAGAGGAGCGAGTTAGAATAGGTGGGTGGCCACCAATAGCCAATTGGATCAATCATCCACCATTAGGAAGCAATGGTATACATTGCATTGAGTTCCCCCATCAGGTGAGGACACTTATGCTCGATTTGTCCCTAGGTGAACCACTTTCCTTGGTGTAGGAGTTTCCTTGCCTTGACAACCCAATAAAGATGGATCCTTTGATGGTGAGTGTCCTTGACTTGTGTATCCACCATCTGATTAGAAGATTCTTGTTCCATGCTATCAGGGTTGAGATTTGTGGGTTTTATTTGATCTACGATCTCTAAGGTTTCCAATAATGGTGGAAAATATGGTCGAAGGAGGTCCACATTGAACATTGGGTGTAGGCCAAGGAAGGGTGGAGTGTTGAGCTCAAAAGTATTTCTACCCATGGCCTTGGTGATAGTGTAAGGCCCATAGCGAAGTGGGTGGAGGTTTTGATGGAGCCCTGTGAGACACTCCTACAAATGTAACTAGACTTTGTCGCCAAGTTGAAACTGGTGTGGTACCCTGTGTTGATCATGGCCTTGCTTGCACTTAGCATTGCATTTCTGCAAACTCTCTTGGACCTATTGATGGATGTGCTAAATCCACTCAATGAATCTGGTGGATTTTTGAATCATAGAATGATCTTGGTAAGATTTTCTTTGTGTGGTGGCAAGAGGAAGTGAAGCATCAATGGGTCCCAAGGGTTGGAATCCTAGCCCCACCTGAAATGGGCTATGGCTAGTGGAGCTATGGAGAGCCTTGTTGTAATTTTGTTGAACATAGGGGAGACTCTTGTCCCATGTACGTGGATTCTTAGAGTTGTTCATGCACAGGATGTGTGCAATCATCCGATTGACGAACTATGTTTGGTTGTCTATTTTGGGGTGCAAAGTAGTGGATTTTGTGAGCTTGGTGTCCAAAATTGATCAGAGACTTGACCAAAATGTGTTGAGAGACCTGTTGTCCCGGTCGAAGATGATGGTCTATGGAATCCCAAAGCGGACCCACACTCATTTGAATAAGATCTTGGCGGTATCTACCGTTGTGATACTCTTCTTGCAGGCTGTGAGGATGGCCATCTTCAAAAACTGATCAATGACCACAAATACGCAGTCATTTCCTTTCTTGGTGGATGGAAGGCCAGATATGTAATCCATTGAGATGGATTCCCAAGAATTCTCAGGACTCAGAAGAGGGGTTTATAAGCCTTGCTTCTTAATGGATGGCTTGGAAATGGAACAGGCGATGCAAGATATGTTATACTTCTTGACGTCCTGTCGAATTTTTGGCCAATAAAAATGTTTCTAAAGAATGGCCACAGCTTTCTCCATACCAAAATGTCATGCCATCCTACTGTAGTGGGATTCCCAATTCAGCTTTCAATGCTTTCTTGTAGTAACACAAAGATGGCCCAAATGGCATAATAGTTTGTCTTGAATGTCAAAATCGGTGACAGTCGCACCTGTACCCAAGAGCTGATAGGTGGTGGCGAAGTGTGGATCTTATTGATAATGTTGGGGCCACTTAAATGCTTCATGTCCATAGGAATGGAGCATAGTGGTTACTGCAGCCACAGGAGGTTGACTAAGGAAGTCAGCGACATGATTTGATATAACTATCATATATTTGATGTTGAGATGGAACTGCTACAGGTAGGTGGACCAATTCTGATGGTAGTCGTTCTACAATTTCCCCTGTGTCTATATGAATTGTAGAGGCTTTTAATCAGTGTGTATGATCGTCTCCTTTCCCAGAATGTAATGTTTCCATTGACGATAGGATTCTACAATGAAATACATTTCCTTGTCATAGGTGGGGTATTTTCGGACAATATATGAGAGTGTCTCACTATGGTATGCCACCTAATGACTGTGTTAAGTGAGAACTAGGCCCACAACCTAGTCAGATGCATCAGTCTCAATCTCGAATGGTTGTTGTAGATCAGGCAAGGAGAGGACTGGATATGAGCACAAGCAATGCTTCAGATCATCAAATGCTTGTTGTTGTTCCTTTCCTCATATTAAATTGGCCCTGCCACCGCCCTTGGTCACCTAGCTTAGGGCCCATGCAATATGGAAGAATCCCAACATGAACCATAGGTAGAATTTAACTATTCCCAAGAATCTTCGAAGCTTGGTCAGTGTGGTCGGGGCTGGATAGTCACAAATGACTTATATCTTAGCTGGATCAACATGTACCCCATGCTCATAAACAATGTAGCCCAAGTATTTGACCCTATTGATGCCAAAAGAGAATTTTTCCAAGTTGTCATATTGCTTGTGTTGTCGTAGAGTTCTCAAAACTTGTTGAATATGTTGCATGTGCTCCTCCCACATTTTGTCAAATATGAGGATGTCATCCAAATATACCACCACAAAGGAGGATGTCATCCAAATATATCATCAATTTGTTAATCCAAAGGRCATGACTAGCCATTCRAAGAGACCTTCTTTAGACTTGAATGTTGTCTTCCATCCATSAGTTGTTTCGATGGGGACCTAGCRGTAGCCATAATTTAGGTCAATCTTGTTGAAGAAATTTTCCCCCTTGAGTTGGTTAAGAAGGTCATCAATCCTAGGAATGGGGTACCGGTTCCTAACTATTATTTTGTTTAAGGCTCTGTAATTAATGTAGAATCAACAAGTCTTGTACTTATTCTACACCAGTACAGTCGAGCTTCTACAAGGGGAGGATTTGGGTCTGATGTGCCTCTTATAGAGAAGCTCTTGGATATGATGCTTGATTTTGTCATTTTCCATAGCAAGMGACGATATACTRGTCCATTAGGTAGAGGTTCATTGGGGGTCAGATCAATTGGATGMTTGACTTAACAGTGTGTCAGTACCCCTATATGTGAGGAGAAGATGTCTCTATATCTTCCATGATCTCGCCCACTTGCTTCTGCTGCAAAGAGAGGCTATGTGTCGAGGCCACATATGTGGTGGTGACCTTCTTMTTACTATGAGCACGGATCACAAAGAAGAATAACTTCTCAGTTTTTGAAATGACCTTAGTTCATTGTTTAGCAGAGATTAAATAAATAACAGTAGGTGACGCTACCTCTGGTATCATGTATAAGTGTCTATCCAAAGTAATAATAACACTGTGGGGTATAGAATCATACATAGCATGATGCTTCCACAAATATGGTTGTCCTAAAATAACATCACAAAATTCAAGGGGAGAAATATCACACAATACCTCCTCTTTGAAAGGCTTGATGCCATAGGGAAGACAACATTGTTGGTTGACATGAAGATCTCTTCCTTGGTGAAGCTAGCCGATGTTGTAAGGTTGCAGGTAGGGTTTTGTTGGCATGTCCAGCCGCTTAACAACCTCTGTTGAAATCAGGATTTTTAAACTATCATTATCAACAATGAAATGAAGCAAAGCCCCCTTTACCCACATCTTCGAGTCAAAGAGGCGTTCCACTGCCTCTAGTTCTTCTGGTTCGCTTGGATGGGCTTTGGTGGTAGCAACAATGGCGCTGGGTTCAAAATCAAGAATCTGCTTCCCTCCTTTAGGATTTGATTCAGATTCAAAATCATCCTCTGACTCAGAATCCTTCAGTTCAACCATGAGTGACTTCTTGGAGCGACATTCTTCATTGTTGTTCCAAGGGATTTTATGGTACTCACAACATTTTCCCGCATCCTTTTTCATCTTCTCATTTCCCTTCTTGTGTTGCGTCTTGGACCGGTTGTCCTGAGGGAAACCATATCAACTTAGTCCCTTATTGTGTGGGTTGGGGCCTCCTTTTCCCTGCTTCAACTATGAGGGGTTTGCAGATCCAAACTCTCACCTTTTCTACTTAAATTTCTACTCAATCTTGACAACGTATCTATAAGTCATGCCCAATGAGGCGATGTCTAAAAAATCCATTTCTATTTGAATGTATCTATGCAAAAAACCATGGTATTTGAGCACCAGATGATTCTCAAATTATTTGATACCTAATTTGGTGCGAAGGGTATGGAAAATATTGGTGAAATCTAGTACTGTCTGGTCCCTTTCTTGACGTAGGGTGGTCCATCTGGTGTACTGGTCCTCGTAGCATCCAATAGGGTATTATTATTCTTTAATGGCGTCGCGAAAGGAATCCCATGTAGGTTCCACTGCAAATATTGTAGATTCTTCTATGGCCCTTTGCTAAGAGTAAGTATCCAAGGAGTCTTTAACATGGGGAATGAGCTTGAGGAGTGAAAAAGTGATATTTTCCTTATCAGAAAAACTATCGACCGAAAAATACCCTTCGAGCATATTCAACCACTTATCTACAACATCTGCATCTATCAACACTTCAAATAATGGAATATCAAAATTTACATATATCTTGAAGGGGGTTGCATGGCCTCTTGATGAATATTCTTCTCAAGTGGCCAGTTGTCAAAGGATCTGCGCAAAGTTGTCCATCATTTCATTCCTTTATCGCATGAGGTCTTCCTCAAGCAACATTTTAATAGGATATCTTTCTCCATCGTCTTTCTTTTTGTCCCCCATGGGTTTTTTTCAGGCTTGGTGCAAATGATATTACAATGTCTTGATTGGTTCAAGTCCCAACTTCTTGTACCCAGAGCTTGTTGGGGACATGCACGAATAAAAATAAATGAAGAGAAGACCTCTCTAAATACCATTGGTCCGGATTTAGGAGCAGAATGAACTGATTAATAGACTGAATACAATAAATACGGAGATATGAAGAATAACACAGATATCCAATGAACAATATCTTCTATTGAATAATGAAATAGGTTGAGACTGTAAAACTGCAGAACTGAAAGGCTTGCTCGAATGGTGGTAGCTATCTCTGAGAAGAGATGTGGTTGATACACGCATTCTTCTGAGCAGAATGAATCACAATGAGGCTCTAGAGGCCTTTTTTATATTACTCATGAATTCCAAATCCTTAGACATCCAAAAACATAACCGTAGGAGGTGAAATGTCAAAAGTCATGTGGGCCCCTATGGGTAAGTTGGTGCCTCGACTTCTCGGGGTCGTAACTTTTGCATATGACCTCCATTTTAAGTGTGTGATAGCCCATTGGAAAGGTATTTCAGAGAACTAGGCATTCCACTATCAAAATTTGACTTTGTCCATAGTTTCACTATGGCGAGCCAAAAAAACATTGTTTAGGCCTCCAAAACGGCCCTGGAAGTACAACAAGATGTGCTGACATGAAAACATACAAAATAATGCAGTTGAACTAGATGAGAGGCCACCTATATCCACCTAGAATATGTGTAAGGCTTTATACAGCCCTAGGAGTGTAGAACCCACAATTACAAAGAAGTACAAAACAATGTGTTGAACTAAAAATGGACAAGATGAGCCAATTTGAATAGGTGGGTGGCTACCAATAGCCAACTGGATCACACACCCAGTTTGAAGGGCCTCTCATGGGAAACAAATACCCCCACATACACATATGTGCATCAAACATAGGCCCAAGAGGCAAGAGGGGCACTCTTGGTTGAGTGGCATGATCCCTCTCAAAAAATAATGTAAATAACTCTATCGTGAATCATAAGAATCTCCTCCCAGATAAAACAATGTGACAACGATCCAAAACACTAAAAAAAAAAAATCCACCTAATTAATCATAGCCTCTGCAATAAATTATATACATAATACATCAAAGGGTAACTAATCCTCTGTCCATCAGAGGTAAAGAGTGAAAGTTTCATGATAATAAAATAATACATGAGCTTAACCTTCTCTCTATGAAATAAGCTCATATGCATATGAACTCCAGGAACCTAGAATCCTAAAGAGAAAATAATGTCTAGAATGACATATCTCTACACATTTGCTAGTTGGGTCTCTCCTGCAACACCAAGTAGTATATCATGGAACTGGGGTCAAACCTCCCCCCTCCTACAAAACTCAATGATGAAATAAACATCCTCCTTCATGGGATGATACCATTGATCGAGACCCACTCTGAATGTTTTTCTACCATTATCCCAATGATGGATCAATGGCTATAATAATGAAGATTTCCTCCTAATGGATATACCCTCCTCATAAAACTTGAGGAGGCCAACATCCCTCAAAAGGGCATCTTTTTTCCTTGTAATGGGGCAAATGAACAACTCCCTGTCCTTCTATAGGGCGTCCCGCTCACGTACATAGTTGTATTTTCGAACCGTTGTTGTTTTTGTTGTTGTTACTACTCCTCCTCTCATCGTCGTCATCTCTAATTGACATGAAAATATGTTTAGGCACACACACACACACACACATTTTTATATAATGAATTGAAATTATAAAACACACACACACACACACACACACACACACACACATATATAACTTATATTTGGATAATACTAAAATTAATTTATGTTTTCAAAAAGTGTAGAAAAGTAACTAGTGCACCTAAAATAGTCACATTGCACTGCTACCGGTGCTCCACATAAGAGAAAAAGAACCACCCAATGGTGTTGTTACTCTCACACAACTTTGCTCCACATTTATTGTCTCATCAACATGTATTTTAGCAGTGTGTATCATAAGACACACCACACTGATAAATTGTGAAATATTTGACCCAGTGTTGTGCTATATACATCATTGGTGTGTTTTTGAACACAGGGCCAATGTTGGGTTAATTTTTTTTATTTTAAATTAACCAATGAAATATGTTAATACTAACACATTAATGTTACCTTGTTATTAGAGAACCACCAAATTATTTAGAAGCGCATTGTGTTGTATACATCACCAAGAATAGGGTGTCCAAACATATGCTCCAGTATGCCAAGTCGTTAAATATTTTTTTGGTCCAATTTCTTTAATAACATTATAGCATTTTCTTATTTTCGGTTCACTGCTATGCTAAATTTTATGTCCTGCAAACTTAGTGGTGTGCTTGGTTAAGCTGAAATATCAAGTGTTCCTATGTTCCAAGAGCACCTACATGTTATTTAGCGATGTGTTTTCTTCTATAATGCACCGGTGATGGGGTGTTAGTAAGGATGAATTGCTGTATTTTTTTATTTTTTTTCATGATGCTTTTCTTCAAGCAACACTGGTGCTTACAATTAGAGTTTACACACCAGTGGACCATGTATATTGTTGCACTGGATGTATTTTAGTGGTGCTTCCCATAAGACACACCACATTGTTAGATTGTAAAATATTCGACCTGGTCTCATGTTCTTTATATTATTGGTGCATTTGGTGGACCTAGGAGGATGACTAGGTTAAATTGTTATATTGCAAATTAAGAGGTGCGATATGTTAATATGAATACACCAGTGATACTTTGTTATTGGAGCACCGATATTTTTTTTGTAGAGAATTGTGTTGTATAGAGTATCAATAATGGTGTGTCTAATGAGACACCCTGATATGCCAAGTCATACTTTAACTTTCCCGGTGTGTTTATTTTAACAACACTAATGCATTTGGTTAGCATGGATGCACCACTATGCTGAAGTTTATGGGTTGCAAACCTAGTAGTGCACTTGGTTAAATTGAATGCACCAATTCTCTAATGATCCCAAAGAATCGACATGTTGGTTAATAGTGTGTTGTCCTTTGTAATGCACCGGTAACGGGGTATCAAAAAATACACACCACTATGTTTATTTTTTAAAATTAATCATGATAATTTTCTTTGAATAAAACCGTTGCATACCATTAAAGTCTATGCATTGGTGGCGGTGATTACTATTCATTTATACACATGACACATTGCTTATGGGTGAGTCAAAGCATTAAGGAGTGCACCCCATGAAATTGGAAAAAAATTGAAAAGATGATCAAATTTCAAGTCAAATTCAAATTTGAATCCAATGAAAATGAAAATAAGAAGGTCATAAAAAATTTACCCAGGATCTTGCGTCCCGAGAAGGCATGGTTCCACTGTTGAGAAGAAATGAAAATTCTTGGTAATTTCAAATTTTGGAAATATATGGAATTGACTAGTGGAGCTATCAAACTCATTATAGAGTATTGCAAACAGGGCGTCCTTGGAAGGAGAGTGAGCACCGATGCTTTCTTGAGAGTTTGGAAGAAGAGGATGAACTGTAATAATGAAAATCAATTTTGTAATTTTTTTTATTTATTTACCCTACTGCGATGCACTTGGCAACAGGGATACACATCAAGTTGTAATGTTCAATGGCGTTGAGGCCCCTTATTTAATTCTTTCTTTTTATTATAACGCATGACAATGATTCTGAACATTTAAGAACCAACACGTCATTTTTGTGTGTGAGCGGGGGCATATGGTCCTTATAGGCACAGTGGACCCTGGTAAAACAAATCTCCTCAAAAACCTATGACAACTCAACTTTGCAAACAACCTCCACTATAAACAAAGAAATGATAAATTTTTCAGGGAGGTTTTGTAAAAACTTGTGCTACAAGGTGTTCTCCTTGTAGTGACGGATAACCATTTCCAACCATGGTAAACCAAAGTGATTCATAGAAAACCTGATTCAACCATAACACGCTGAAGAAAACCATCTCCAACCAAATTCAACCATGGCCAACCAAATCCAACCATATCAAAACATGGTTAACCACAGTCATCCATAATTAACCATATCCAATCATGATCAACTAAAGTTAACCATGTTCAACAATAGACAACCATGGTCAACCATAAAAAAACCAAATTCAGACATGGTTAAACAAAGATAGCATAACCCTTAAGGAATGGTGCAAGGTGACATAACCCTTAATGAACATAAAAGTTAAGTAATGTTGCAAGTGGCATAACCATAAATGAACATCGCACTAAAACATAAACCTTAAGAAATGCAACAAGTTGACATAATCCTTTATGAACATCACAATGTGTGAAACCATTGAGGAACATCAAAATGTGACATAATCCTTATTGTACATCAAATTGTGATGTAACCCTTGATGTTCTTAAAAAATGCAACACAACAATTGAGGAACATAGAAAATTGGCATATGTCAACCAAGATGAATTTATCAATGTGACATTACCATAGTCAATTATGGTTAAACATAATCAACATGGTCAAACATGGTCAACCAAAGAGAGTCATATACAACCTAAGTCAGTCATGGTCAACCATAGTAAGCCAAAGGAAACCATAGTGAAACATGTCCAACCAAATTCAACCATATTAAAACATGGTTAAACATAGTTATCCATAGTTAACCATGGCCAACCATGGTCAATTGTGGACAACCATATTAAAACCAAAGTCAACCATAAGTAGACCATATTGAAGAACCTTGAGGATTAGCTCAATTGGTCTAGAGCCACGCGTGATTTTATCATGCTTTTCATTGGTCACAGGTTCGACTCTCTTGATTCCCCTAGGGAGAGGCCCCATAATTAGGGTCAATGATTTACCTCACTTACCATCCATGGATCATGGAGAAGTAATTGGAGGTTTTTCCAAGAGTACATATCCTGAGAAAAGGAAAGTAGACCATACTAAACCAAAATCAACAATGATTTGACCATAGTAAATCAATCATAAAACAAAGTCAACAATATATTGACCATAGTAAACTAAAGTCAACCAAAGTAAACCATGGTCGGTTGTGGTCCACCATGTTCAATAATAGACAACCATGGTCAACCAAAGTTTACAATAGTAAAACATGCCCAAGCCTGTCATCCATAGTTAGCCATAGTCAACATGGTCATCCATACTCAATAAGGTCACACATGGTCATCCATAGTGAAACATGGTCAACCAAATTTAAACATGGCCAATAATAGTTCAACATGGTAAACCATTGTTAACCATCGTAAACCAAATTCAACCATGTTCACCCATGGTGAACCATAGTCAAAAGTTGTCTACCATAGTCAATTATGGTCAACCATATTTAACCATGGTTATTCATTAGTTGTGTTGATTGGGAAAACCATGCGGTATCGTCCGTTATGGGAACCTTAACATGTTTGCAATCCACATTACATTAAATCTTAATCTTGGCTTTGCATTAATCAAAGCCACGGGATTATGGTGTTAGTCCAATTTTTTTAAATTAAAAAATGAGATTAAATATTCGAAATAATCTTTTTGTTTCCAACCTTAAATAGATTTTCTTCCCAATTGTGTAATTGTATAAGAATGAAATATTTTTTCCTTAAAACTATGTAAATATATAAGAATGACAAATTCTCCTTTAAAAATGGTGTGTAAATGTATAAAGTTGACAACTTCTCTTCAAAAGTGTGAAATTAATGTGTACAGATCATTCTTAATCAAAATATTTATATAAGATTGACACCTTCTCTTCAAAAGTGTGAAATTAACGTATAGAGATAATTTTTAATCAAAATGTTTAGAATAAAATATATTAAAGGTACATTATCTTCGCTATATAGTGTTGGTCCAGCTTGTCAAATCAAAGAAGAGGAAGCTCAGTTTGGTGTAGAAAAGTTAAAAAAGAATCTTTGTTAGAGAAAGGAACGATTTATCTTGTCAACCTTAATTGAGAGGTAGTTGCATGAACATTGTAAGTAGTATTTATCCTATTATATATCACTTGTTTTAATATTCATAGCATAGTGGATATATATCACTTGTTTTAATATTCATAGCATAGTAGATATTGATAACCTTATTAATACATACATTATAATTATATACAATATATTTCAGAGATAATTACATAAACACTGCAAACATTAACTACCTTCCTATTATACATCATCATCAGTGTTCAATGCTGAATAGCAGAGTGGATATTGACAACCTACATATGAATACATAGATTGTAATAATATATAATGCTTAATTCATGATCAAATTATTTGCATAAACATTAACTACCTTCCTATTATACATCATCATCAGTGTTCAATGCTGAATAGCATACATAGATTGTAATAGCATACAATGCATAATTCATGATCAAGTTATTTGCATATGAATGTGTAGATTTTTAAATTACAAAATCTTTTTTACACAGTTTATCTTAAAAAACCATTTTATTTGCAATCAATTTTAAAATTTTAATTCTACCTGAAAATTTAAAGTCCATCACGTATTTAGGCTTGGTAACAGGTTTCGTCAACAAAACAGCGTGCGAAAAGACACCACGTTCCGTTGCGTCCGTGCATCTAAAGTGCTTAAAATCTCCTAGGCAAGTCTTTCTGATGAATACAAAACGGGTTGTCTGACTGCTAGAATCTAAGGTGCTGCTTTCATTGAAAGGTCTACAACCAAAAAATTAAGTACCAATTAACAAATATCTACAGACGGTTCTCCTAGGCAGTCCTCCGATTCCATGGACAACAATACAGACGACATTATGACCAATACAACCCGACCGTATGAAATTTGGAAAGGAAAAAATGTAAGAGATTAATATAAAGTTTTTATTTTTACTTTTATCATTGTAGCAGATTTTGCATAATGAAATTTAAAACTATTGTTGGTTATATTCACCGACGGAATTCATGGAAACCATAAATGTTATTTGGATTACAAAAGTCAACGAAAGTAATTGCTAAATGCTTAGTTTTCGTGTTTATCGAGCTGCAAACTGAAATTATTTTCGTTTGGATGCAGAAATTTTGCCTTGGGGGAAGACTGATATTCGGTCCAGATGTGAGGATACTCGTGCTGACCATTGTTCTTCTCACGCTTCCAACGGCTATATTCTGTCTATTATCACTGGAACATAATAGGTCAAATAATTTGCACAGCATTACCACGTTTGAAATTTGCGTCATGGGGTTTGCCATTTTCCTCACAGTTATTGTGAGTACTTTATCCTAATCCCTAGTTCTCCACTCGATTTTTTTTTTTCTCGTGCCTATTTAGGAATGTAACGGACCATGCTACTTCTAAAGTTTTGAAAAACATTTGATGAGGTGTTGATCCTGGCTTTCACAACGGCCGCAACCGATCCCGGTATACTCCGTCGTAATTCTCGTTCGCCAATACCTGGAGATTACAGTGAATCTGTTGCTAATAATGCTCAAGGAGATAAAAGAAAATCCCGCACTCGAATGCCTCCGAGAAAAAAAGTGACTGTGAACGGGGTCGAACTGAAGGTCAAGTACTGTGAAACCTGTATGTTTTATCGACCACCTCGTTGCTCTCACTGTTTCACCTGCAACAACTGTGTAGAGCAATTCGATCATCATTGCCCGTGGATTGGCCAATGTATTGGCAGGGTACGTCATGCTCAGTAAAGTAAATATTGATTGAAAAATATGGTATGTTTGTTGTAATTATGATGGGTATTAATGCAATCTATGTATATTGCAGCGTAATTATCGCTGCTTCTTCCTGTTTGTTTCTTCTGCCTCTGTGCTGTGCATATATATATTGGCTTTCTCCTTGGTTTATATGAACAAGGTGATTAAACAGAATGGCATAAACATCTGGAAGGCTATCACGGAAACACCCGAATTAGCTGCACTTATACTCTACGCATTTTCATCTCTTTGGTTCGTTGGAGGCCTCACAGTGTTCCACCTCTATCTCATCGCCATTAACCAGGTGATAGCATTTATATTTCTGTAGCTTCTTCTCGAGGCTATAATATCTATTTTCTCTTTCGGTTTCAATTCATAGGACCTATTTTCGATTGGAAATTTGTTTTTAATTCATCTCTTTTCATTGCAGACTACTTACGAGCGATGCCGTCGGATTTATGCCGGTAAAATAAATCCCCACAACCAAGGAGTCGTGGGAAATTTCAAGGAAATGTTTTTCACAAAAATCACTCCTTCACAAAACAATTTTCGAGCTAAGGTCTATTCTAACAATGGAGATGTTGCTTTTAGTGCCGATGCATTTCTTCCAACTCCCACCAAGGAATCCGGTGACTTAGAATTGGGCCAAAAGCCGGAATCTCGTCCTGTATCGCATAAAGCATCGCACTAAGGTAAGCAATATTTGTAATGATAATGATGAAGATCGTCATCTGAAGATGAAGTCCACGGTCCATGAAGATATGTCACTGCAGTCTGCAATATTACAAAATTCCAAAGAAGCTATTGAAGTGGATAGGGTAATATTTTGTTCACGGCGAGAGTAACCTTCACCGCATTGCCCAATTGCAAGGAAAAACACGTTTCCTCTATGTTGAATTTGACATGGGTCAAGTTTTACGACCAAAATCTCTCCAGCCTTTTCTTAATTTTTTCTTTGTGGTGGGTGATCATCTTTTGGACTTGTCCTCGTAGGGTGCCATCAAATGAGGTTAAAAGTTTGGAGACTACTTCCAAGATTTTAAGGGTTTATGTATGGCAAAATGCTCCTCGACATCAATATACCAAAAATAGCATTTTAAATTTTATAATATCTATTTATTTATTAACATTTTGTATCATTGTATACAATAATATAGTTGTTTAACATCTTCGGTACGTTCACACAAATACATCAATTACTTTCGAATAGTGTGCAAGTCTATGTTATCATTTGATGGTGGTATATATGGTAATAGCATAAGCATATTATTAAAGGTGGTTGATATATGTTAATAGGCATTATTCTCCACCTTAAATTAATGGTCTTAATAGAAGTATATCAACCATCATTAATAATGGTTGATATACATTGTGAGTGGGCTTAATGGTTAGGAACATGTGTTTCCTCTTGAGAGGTCACATGTTCAAATCTTTGGGTGGAGGGGGTTCGCTTGTCCCACAAGGCTTAGTTGTTTTTTAGTTGATGATGTGTGTGTGGGGAGGATTAGTAAATTTGTGAATTGTGCTTAGTTGTTTTTTAGTTGATGATGTGTGTGTGGGGAGGATTAGTAAATTTGTGAATTGTAATATCAATATAATTAATATTGAAATATCWATGATWTTTTTTTTTATRGTTGACCATGTTTGACTCTGGTTCATCATGGTCAATAATGACTAACCATGTATGGTTATRTTTGATCATGGTTTACTGTGGTTGACTTTGGTTGGCCATGGTTGATTATGTTTGACTATGATGRACTTTGATTAACCATGGCTTACTCTGGGTGAATTTGATTAACAATGGTTGACTTTGGACTATGTTTAACAATTATTCACCATGGTCTAATTTTGATTAGTTCACCATAGTTAGCCATGGTTCACCATGTTTGACCATGGATAGTTTTGACCATGACTAATTTTGATCATGGTTCGAGAATGTTTGACAATGGTTGACATTAGTTGATTATGGTTTGGTAATGTTTTCCTATGGTTAACTATGATTGGGTTTGATTTGTTATGGTTGGCCATGGTTGTCAATGGTTGATCTGGATTGACCATGGTTGACTTTAGTTAACCATCATTGGCCATGGTGAACTCAATGACTATGTTTAACCATGTTTTGATATGGTTGACTTTGGTTGCCCATGGTTGAATTTAGTTGGCCATCGTTTTTTATGGTTGACTTTAGTTGGCCATTTTTTTCTATGGTTGATTTTGGATTACCATGGTTGACCATGTCAACCTTATTTAAATATGGTTGACCATGGTTTACATAGGTTAACTATTATTCACTTTGGTTGACCATGCTTAGTTGTGGTTAGCCATGGTTGAATACAATTGACCATGTTGATTATGTTTAGCCATAGTTAATTATGATAATGTTACATTGCGACACTCATATTAGTTGATTTATATCGAATTTCTAGATTCCTTAATTTTTGTGTTCATTTTGACACCCTTCAAGGATTTTAGTACATTGTGATGCTCCTCAAGGGTTATGTTGGATTGTCATGTTCCCTAATGGTTGTGTAGCATTTTGATGTTCATATTCATTGCCTTATGTTGAATTACTACATTCCTTATGTTGATTATGATTCACATTGATTGACCATGCCTGACCATGGTTATCCATGGTTGACCGTGTTGATTATGTTTAATCATAGTTGACTATGGTAATGTCACATTGTGACATTCATATTATTGGACTTATTTTCAATTGCTATGTTCCTCAATGGTTGGGTTGCATTTTGACATCCACCAAGGATTTTATCACATTATAATGTCCCTTAGTGATTATTTTGGATTTTGACATTCTGTGATAGTTTTGTCACATTGAAACTTTTGTCTTCATTGTCTTATGTCGAATTAATACATTCCTTAATGGTTATGTTGTATTGTGATGCTATTAAGGATTGTGTCACCTTGCAACAATCCTTAAGGGTTATGATGCCAAGATTGGATATGGTTAATTTTGGCTTACTATGGTTGGCCATGGTTATCGATGGTTGACCATGTTTTACTATGGTTGGCCATGGTTATCTATGGCTAAACATGCTTGACTCTGATTAACCATGGTTGAGTTTCCTTGCTCGTGGTTAACTATGTAGGACTATGCATCACCATGTGTTTGTATGATTAACTTTGGTTGTCCATGTTTGACTTTGGTTGGCTATGGTTGGCTATGGTTGACTTTGGCTTACTATGGTTGACTTTGGCTTACTATGGTTGATCATGGTTTACTTAAGTTTCTATAATTCACTTTTTTCGACCATAGTTGGCAATGGTTAGCCATGGTTTATCATGTTGATTGTGTTTAACCATAGTTCATATGGTAGTGTCACATTGAGATGTTCATCTTCATTAACTTATACCAAGTTATTACATTCCTTATGTTGACTATGATTCACCTTGGTTAACCATGCTTGGTCATGGTTGACTATTGTTGACCATGTTGATTATGTTTAACCATAGTTGACTAAGTTAATGTCACATTGCGACATTCATCTTATTTTTCATATGTCGAATTGCTATGTTCCTCAATGGTTGTATCATTTTTTTATGTCCATGAAGGATCTTATCATATTCTGATGTTCCTCAAGCATTATGTTGGATTGTGACATTCTCCAATGGTTGTGTCACATTGTGAAATTTGTCTTCATTACCTTATGTCAAATTACTACATTCCTCAATGATTATCTCATATTACAACATTTTTAAGAATTTTTTCACCTTGTGACATTCCTTAAGGACCGTGATGTTACAATGTGATATTCTTGAGTGGTTATGATGCAGTGTGATATTAATATTGGTCTACTTATATGTAATTTCTATGTTCCTAAATGGATTTGTTACATTGAGAGATTCATTGAGGGATATGTCAAATTTGTGATGTTCCTTAATGTATATGTCACATTCTGACATTCAAGTCGGTGGGCTAATGTCCATTTGCAATGTCCTTTAAGGGTTATGTTGTATTGCATTTTTTGTGAAAGGATATGTTGGATTGCAATGTTCCTCAATAGTTATGTTTCAATGCAATGTTCCTCAAGGGCTAGGTTAGATTGTGACATTACTCAATGTTCTTTTCATATTGTGATGTTTACTATGGTTGACTAAAGTTGGCCAAAGATGACTCTTTTTTAGTATGGTTGAACATTGTCACCTTTTTATGATTAAAATGAAACTTAACCTAACACTTTGGTTAGGATTGGATTTGGAAGACCATGGTAGACTATGGTTGACCCTGTTCATTGTGGTCGGCTATTTTTTACTATTGTTATTTTTGGCTGACCATGGTTGACTTTTGTTTTATTATGGTTGACCATGGTTGTCTATAGTTGATCACAATTGAACCTGGTTGACTTTAGTTGACCATGGCCGATCATGGTAAACTGTGGATGACTATGGTTAACCATGTTTAGTATGGTTGACTTCACTTGTCCATGGTTGAATTTGGTTAGCCATGGTTCGCTACATGGTTGACCATGATTTACTTAGGTTGATTATGGTTCACTTTGGGTGACCATGATTAGCCATGGTTAGCCATGCTTGACCATGTTGAGTATGTTTAGCCATATTTCACTATGGTAATGTCATTTTACAATATTCATCATGGTTGACTTATGTTGATATGCTATATTCCTGAATGGTTGTGTCACACTTTGAAGGCCATCAAGGACTTAGTCAAATTGCACATTCCTTAAGGGATATGTTGAATTGTGATGTTTCCCAATGGTGATATCACATATCAATGTTCGTATTTGTTCAGTTATGTCAAACTGTTACATTCCTCAATGATTATGTCACATTGCAATGTCTAGTAGGGTTATGTCAACTTGTGACATTCCTTAAGGTTTATGTTTCAGTGCAATATTCCTAGATGGTTAAAATGCATTGTGATATTCATTTTGGTCAAATTATATGGAATTTTTGTTTGTAGCATTGATAATTTAGGAAGAGTTATGCAAAAATTGTAATGCTCCTTAATGCATATGTCACATTGCAATAACCATCTAGGGAGAGTTCTCTCAAATTTTAGTTTTCTTGAAGGGTTATGTCACATTGCAATGTTCATGAAAGGATGCATTGTATTATCATGTTCCTTAATGGTTTTGTGGCATTACGACATTCATCTTGGTTGACTTAAATCAAATTGTTATGTTCCTTAATAATTGTGCCACAATTGAAATGTTTGGTTAGGTTAGATTATGATGTATCTCAATGGTTATTTTATATTGTGACATTTATCACGGTTGACATATGTTGACCATCGTTGTATTTAGTTCATCATGGCTCACTATGGGTGAATTTGGTTTATTATGGTTGACCATGGTCGACTATGTTCGAATATGGTTAAACAAGGTTGAATTTGGTTGAATATAATTGACTTTAATTTACTATGGTTGGTCTGTTGTCTATGGTTCAATGTGGTTTTCCATGGTTCACTATGGTTATGTCACAATAGTTATGTTCATCTTGGTTGACTTATGTCGAATTATTACATTCCTTAATGATAGTGTTGCATTATGACATCCATTAAGACTTATGTTCCATTGCGACATTCACCAAGGGATTTATTTTTATTGTGATGTTCCCCAATTCCTTTCTCACATCGTGATATTCATGTCCATTGACATATCATTTTTTTATGCTCCTCATTGGTTTTTTCACATCGTGAAGTTCCTAAAGGGTTATGTCACTTTGCAACATTACTCAAGTGTTATGTTTCATTGTTGTGTTCCCTAATGACTATTGTTCTTTGTAAAAATCATCTTGATTGACTTATGTAAAATTTCTAAATTCTTTAATAATTACAAAACATTTTGGTGTTCATAACTTGTTATTTTAAATTTATGGTATTCCTTAATTCTTATGTCACATTAAAATATTCATCTTAGTGAAATTATGTTGAATTGTATTGTTCCTTAAAAATTATATTTCGTTACAATGTTTATGTAAGGGATAAACAAATAAAGCACGAAACATAAGTACTATAATGTTATATTACTATGTTCCTAAAAAATTATATACAATGTTGTATTATAACACTTCATAATATTCACATATATTTAAAGTTGCAATGTTTGTATTATAGCACTTCATAATATTCACGTATATTTAAAGTTGCAATAGCTCATTTTTTTAGTTACAAATAAAATAAATATGATATGTTCTTACTAATTAATTTTAAGCTAATTATTAAATGAAATGATTACATATTAATAATAAAATTAAACAAATTTAATTTTAATCTCACTTTAATGTTTCAATGTCATAATGTGTACAATTATTCAAGGTATTAATTTAAAAATGTTGCAATGATTGAATTGTTGATTGCGTGTATTCTTTTATTATTTTCACATTTTATTATAATATTATTAAATTAGATGATTGAAAAAAGTAATAAAATATAAATTATAATGATGCATAATTTTATTTTATTTTTCCCTTGGGGATTAGGAGAGTGGAACTTGTAATTCCCCAAATTAAAAGAGATATCACACAATATCTTAAGATAACTTTTAAGATTATATTTACATTAACTACAAAAATTAAATTGATATATTATGAATTTTAATTAATTTATTTATGATATATATGAATTAATTTATTGACATGTATATATATTTGATTTGTTTATTTAATTCATAAATGCACTTATTGAGGAGAAACGATTCCACTTATTCATGATGATATTAATATTTCTCTATGTTGTGTATAAATGGGATTGTTCTTCCTCGTAGACGTTGATGACATGCTCTATCATTGTCAATGTTATCAACAAAAAAATATCATATTAGCATTGCACTATGTAAAGGAAATAAAAATAAAGACATGTAGTATAAGATTTAGTAAAAAGTAGTATGTGGAGGTTAGTATATGTCAAAAGCAATGTAAATTGTGTTGATGTAAACATTTATTCAAAGAAGACATGAAATAGATTTCAAAAACAACAATATTGTCAAAGTTCTAATTTAATATGATTTTTTTTTCAATCAAAGTTTAGAAAAGACAATGTACAGAAAATTGAATAGATTAAATACGGTGTAAAAGTTGAGGAATTCTCAATGTTCCAACTTAATAGGAAAACTAGTTTTGCAAATAACACGAATCGAAAATAACACTATGCAGGAAAGTGTTGGTCCAATGGACAATGTTCAATGGAGCGACACAAATGATTTTGCAATTTTTATGCAATTTAAATATAGAAGTACAAATTATCATGATAGACACTTGAAATGAAAAATGACAATGTAGTTGGTTTTCTAGGTAAACATTCACAAATAAAGAAATATGTGAGAAAGAAAAATGCTTGCTATAAAATTTACAAATGAGAGCATAAAAGTCAAAATAATTTTTTGTAGAATGAAAATAAATATCCACATATGCAAAGAATTTAACATGATATTTCATTGATAAATAAAACAAAAAAAAAATAAAAAAATGGCTATTAAGTTTAAAACTCAAAGGGTTGAAAGCCAATGTCCATCTATGCCAAAATAGTTCTTTGGAAAGTGCAAAAAAATTTGCACTTGTCTTTTACATAATGCTTATGAAAAAATCCTAATAGTCAAAATATAAATTCCTGGAATGGAAGTAAACTAGCACATATGCACATAACTTAACAAGATATTTCATTGAAAAATCATAAAGAGTGAATGTAGACTTGAAAATTCAGTTTTAAACTTGAATCCTAGAAATTCACTGGCCATCTATGTTAAAGAGTCCTTCAACAAGTTCAAAAAATATATAATTGTCTTTTAAATAATGTTTATAAAAAGTAAACACATTTGTTTGAATGAACTAATATTAGGGCTCCCGTGGACTAGTAAATAGAAGAAAGACCTGGAAGAAGAGGAAATGATAGTTAGAAAGAAACGTTAAGTCCATAGAGGACATAAAACAAACAATTATGACCAATTACCAAGTAAAAAAAAAGAAAAGGATTGCATAAACATATGCAAACAATAGACTATCTACCAAAAAGAATTTTTTTTGTTCATCTAGTTTGAACTTTGTTGTTGTCTATTTGCCTTCATAACATTTTTTTCTTTGGTATTTTGTTGAATAAATTGTCTGTGGTGGCTATTCTAGGTTAATAATCTCTTTCAAAGCATTCTTGACCCAGTTATCAATATGGTTCTTGATTGGTGGGATGGTGATTTCTTTCTTAACTTGAAGCATCAAAATGTGCTCCTCTATTTCTTTGTGTTCCATTTGTAGTTGTTTGATGGATGACAAGTGTTATTCATTGTCATTGACAAATGTAACCAACCAATGTTTCAATTCTTCTTCAAGAAACTCCATGAGGTTGTCGAAGTCAATAGATAATTAAGTCTTCATTACTACCAAGTCACTATCAATCTCCTCTTTAGTGACCATCGTTGAATTTCTAAAAAGTTGTGGACCTTGCATTTCTTAAATGACATCAAATGCTCTTTTAAAATTGAATTTCCCCTTCTTTCATCAATTTTTCTCAAGAAACATTTGCATCTTGCAACATTTTCTCTCATTGTTCCAAACCTTCCTTTATTTTCTTTATTCTATTTCTATGGGGTAACCCTTGCATATTTCTTCTATGGTCACTCATACTGTTCTATAATATCCCCAATAGAATGGTATGGGATATTATGACCTTCTGTGCAATAAATTTTCTTCATGATCTAATCTGATTGTCAAATTTTCGCAAACCATTTGCATGTATTCTAGTAATAGACAGTTTTTCAAACATATTGCATGTAATAAAAATACACCAGAAATAGAAGGGAAAATAGGTGGTATTTTATTATGAATGAATATTTGAATACAAAATTCCAATGGATGTTATGGAAGCTTCAATACATGAATGGAAGACATGCATTAAAAGACAAAAAACCTGGAATCATGCCATGGCCTCCTCAACAGATGAAAGTTCTATGATGCAATCACGGGATGGAAATAATACTAGCTCAGATACCACTGTAGTATCCCCAATATATTGGGATGGGATATTATGTCCTTCTAATAAATAAATTTTCCTGATGCTCTAATCTGACTGAAAAATTTTCACAAGCAGTGTGCATCTATTCTACTAATAGAAATTTTTTCAAACATATTGCATGTAATAAAAATAAACCATAAATAGAGGGGAAAGTAGGTGGTATTTTATTATGAATGAAGATATGAATACAACAATCCAATGGATGTTATGGCAGTTTCAATACATGAATGGAAAACAAACAATGCAAGCCAAAAAACCTGGAATCATTCCATTGCCTCCTTAATAGATGAGATAAAACCCTCCAAGTGCCACAACCTCTCCAAACAAATCACTACAACCCCAAAACTTAAAACAAACCCCATGATGAATCTCCAATTAATATTCTAGATGGATCCTCCTCCTTGTCTAGCTAGGGTGGATATTAGACCACAAAAAATAAACTACAATGGATGGGTTTTTTCAAAACTCTAACAAAAACCATGGCTCAAAGAGCAGTCCAAAAAGATAAATCCAAAACATAATGAAAAATTGAGGCTATACCCCTCCTTTTATCCTTTCTTCATGCCTCCGAGAACTTTCCCTTTTTTGACCAAATCAATTGTAACCCTTATCCCCTTTTTTTACTAAATCAAATATGATCCTTATCCCCCTTTGTCTTTCCATTTAGGATTAAAAGTCACTTATGATAATAGATAAGTAACTTAATAATATAATTCCATTTTAAATACATAGCATATCCTAGATAAGTGACATTAAATAACACATTTTGACTCCCTTTTTATTCATCGACAAACCATGAAATTCATTTCCATTGTTGAACATGGGAATCCAAAAATGGGGACATGACATAGTGACCCATGAAACAAAAGTGTTTAGACCATTTTTGTCGTAGGATTTATCATGTTGCAAGTCTCTTTGCAAATATCCTGTAAAATTTTAAATCCTTTGTGAAAGATCACGTAGACTAGTTCTGACATCCCATGCCTATCTGATTATATCAAGTTATCTATTATTGTTATTAGAAACATAGAGTTTGATGCCATTTAACAATTGAAGGGATTTCCGGATTTTCCTTGAGGTTCCTGGAGTACTTCGAGGAGTCTATTATGCTGAAAGTATGCCTAGTGGTTGTGAAAGTAGTGGTTTGGGACTGAGTGCCTCCTCAAGTTCACTTATTTTTCTTTTCAATTTAATGGTTTGCAACTCTTGTTCGGAAATTGAATATACAAGATAATTTCTTGTGGAGTCATGTAGTTGATGAGTTCAGACAGTGTAATTCATGTTACATCAACCGCATACCTTAATTTTTGAACCACCTTTTTTTATTTGACAATGATCCTCTCTATTTGCATCTTCTTTTTGTGCCTCATGTATTGAGTATCATGCAATGTTAAGGACTAGTTCTCAAATAATATGGGTTCCTCTGTTGCGCGGTCCTATGTAATTTCTTGGATTTCATCAATTCTTAAGGCTACCCAATATGGTATCTTTGTACTCTTCATTTCCACGTATTCAATATTTCCTAGACTTCCCGTATCTTTTGAATTGTCTCTATTTGGGATTTGTTTCATTTTTTTTTGTGACACTATGTGACTGTTCAATATTTTGATGAGGTGGTTTCTCTCCACTATAATCTCCAACAGACTCATTATTACTCACTTATCCTTTTAACTTGTGTTGTTTTTTTATTTTCTTAGAGGAGGAGCTCTTAGCTAACTACGAATTGGAAGAAGACTGAACATTAGCATCGCCTTTCCCCCTTTGTCTTAGTTTTCCCTAGATTTTTGTATTTGAACCTATTTCTATTAACAAGTCATTGTGCATGCATTATTGTCCTTTTTTGATGGATTCTCAATGGTTTCTTCATTAAATATTGTAAAAATTATTTTTAACTTATCGATGTTAAATGTTGCGAGAACACACCCTTGGGATCAAAACCACATAAGGGATATGATTCTTTTATATTAAATAGATTAAGTGTCTCTGAGACTTGTTTCAAATGTCCTATATTCCTAACCATTGTGTCCCCAACTCGAAGAGGTAATGTAATGAATCACCTTTTTCTCTTTATGTGAAATAGAATACACCAATATTTTACAGTGGTAATGAATTTCTGCAACAAAATATCTATTGCAGAAAAATATAGTGAGTACAAGTAGGTTTTCTTGACAACCATACAATCGAATGTAAGTATGTTTTTTCTCTTGAATGCAAATTCCCTTTCCCTTAAGAAAATTTTTATCTTCTTGGGTTATTCTCTTGGGCTCTACCCCAACCAAGATGTATCTGAACTCTCTAACAATCTTGTCTTGAACAATGTAAAATTTGAATGGTGCTTTACGTTTTCATACAAATGGGTGCCAAAACTGAATTGGTTTGTTTTTTTGTATTAACAATCAACTTGATAGGGAGGTTGTAAAAGAAATTGCAAAAGACAATCACAAATACCAAATATGCGACCATGAAAAATATTTGAGTGGTATACTTAATCAAAAACAAAGTTCATTCGATATGACCTCTACCCAATCAAACATAACATCCTCATGAAGAAAAAGGTATAGTGCATATAGATCTGACCTAGGTATGTGTGAAGTAGACCAATGTAAATTCTTATCTTTCTTGGCTAGTGAATTGACAGTATCACCGACAAAGGGCTCTTTCCTTCCTCTATATTGTTGTTTTTTCATAAGCTAGGTTAAGCATGAAGTTCATTCCATTTTTATCATTTCACTTAACCATAAACAATAATGTTTCAACAACCAAGATCACAAGAATAAAAACCATGCAAAGGAACACGAGAAGTATCCTGGGAAACCCTTCTCAACAAGGGAAGAAAACCCATCCAAATCCTTTGCTATTTTCTTCAAGAGAAAGACCTTCACTACCAAGATAAACCCTAGCACACAAGAGGGTACTAAAACCCTAGAAAACTAGTGCCCAAGAGAGGTGTGCACTTATCCCGAGAAAGTGTACTTGCTGAAATTTTCAAACTCACATGGAAGATATGATTTCACAATGGGGAATCTACCTTTACTTATACGAAACTGAACCTGTCAACATAAGTGTTTATTGGCACAACATGGCCTCCCTCACTATCTTATAATATAATTAATATTAACCATATTAATTAGATTTTACATTTATTACTAATCACATTAAGGTGGGGCCGACCTGTACCCTTTACATTACAATTAGGGTTACAATAAGGTCTGACTCTTGAATAATATAGCAAGGGATCTGATACACCCACTAGTGCGCATCCACTAGGGGCACATCCATAGGGATGTCCATATCTCTGGTTCACTGCATTACACAGAAGAGCTGGTTATTCACACATTCACCTGTGATCTTCCAGAGGAATCTCCACTCTACAGATCTTCTTTCGCACTGCCTGAAATGGGAGAATCATCTAGAGTTTCTCATCAACTTTGCTAATGAGAGGATTCTAATACATCATCTTCATTTCTGTTCACATGACGATGCACCCATCACTTTGGGATTTCACACGTTCACCTTGTTCTCAGCCATAGACACGTCTAACTCATTAGATAACCTTTCCCACTCTATAATCATTTGGAGTTATTCTCAACTCTCTTAATGGAGGAGGTCATCTCTACGTTCCATCGCTGTCTTAGGTAGGAACCGCATACCCTTATTAGGGGATTTCTCTCAGGTTTGTAAGATGGAGAAAGACTCACATAGATGAAATGATCCACATCTCACAGGGTTGTAAGATGGAGAATGTCTCACATAGCTGCAATCATCAACACTCCCTCTCAGCTAGAGAGGCATTCTTCATCATGCCAAGTCTTACATGGATGTACTCTAAATTTTGTTTTGGCTAGAGTCATCAATAGTCCCTCTCAACTAGGAAGGAATTCTTCACCAAGTTGGTTTGGTGAAGATGTCTGCAATCTACGCATGTGTAGGAAGGTATTACATGTGTACAATTTTCCTCTGCATCATATCTCTGATATAAGAATATTTCATCTCATCGTGTTTCGATCCATCATGAAACACTAGGTTCTCAGGCAGATTTTATACACATCTCTTGGTTATCATCATAGGATCCATATCGTGATCAAGTAGATCTATTAGAAGCTTGTGAGGCCATAATGCTTCACACACTCAATGGTACATACTCTTCTTTTGTGGTATTCAAGGCCACAAAGATTTCATTTCTTGCTGTATCAGGAAACCATGACAAAATTCATGGTAGAACATCAACCGAATGGTCTCTTCTAGTCCATTGCACTTTCTACTCAATCTGAATCGGCATATCCTGCAAACGCAGGTTCACACTGGAGGCATATCTCAGGTTGTATCCAACCGTGCCTCATATATATCTCAATACATGTTTTGTCTAGTGAGATTGTCCCGGTTGACTCATGAAATGACTGAGCACACTCACTGCATGGCATGAAGCAAGTTTTGTTTTAACCAAATACATCAGTGATCTAATCAGTTGCGGATCAATCTCGTCTGAATCATAATCAATCTTTCTCTTTAAATCCATCATGGTGGATTTTCATTCTTGTCATACTGAACTCCTTTAATATTTTCATTGTATATTTTCCTTGACTCAAGAAAATATCATCGGTCCTCTGTCATAATTCTTGTCCCAAGAAGTAGTGCATCATACTTAGGTTCTTCATATTGAATTTATAAATCAAATATTACTTGTATCCAACAACAATTATTTCTGAATAAGCCATCAAAATCAGGCTCTCGTCACCAACACCATAATAATATAGGTTTGGATCAACAACTTTCTTGATGAAATCCAAAATCACCAAGAATGTATCTATCTGATATAGTTTCCAACTCATGAATGGTAGTACGGATGTAAGTGTATCGGGTTTACCGGATCAAGTCTCTCATCATATACTACTCCCTTTGTTTGTGAGAAACCTCTGGCTATATATCTCGTTTTGTATTTCTTGACACTTCCATCAACTGCATACTTGATCTTATAGATCCACTTGGAAGTTACAACAAACTTCCCTTCTGGTCCCTGAATAATATCTTATACATCATTCTTTAAGATATACT
>ML779043.1:21682-55676 GCA_009831015.1 Picea engelmannii
GTATTTGGGCCGATACCACCAGGGAGACCGCCAGACAGGGGTTTTGAGCACATGATTGAGTTAGAGGCAGGGGCTACACCGGTGATTATAGCACCCTATAGACACCCCAAGAAATTTAAGGACGAAATTGAGAAAGCAATCAAGGAATTGCTCGCTATGGGGCATATCAGGCCCAGCAGGAGTCCTTTTGCATCTTCAGTAGTACTAGTACTGAAGAAGGATGGCACATTACGGATGTGCATCGATTACAGAGCGCTCAACAAGAAAACGGTCAAGAATCGTTACCCCATTCCATGCATAGATGAGTTGATGGATGAGTTACATGGGGCAGTCTTCTTCAACAAGATTGATCTACGTTCAGGATACCATCAGATCAACATCAGGGAGCAGGATATTGAGAAGACAGCATTCTGATGCCATTTTAGACATTTTGAGTTCTTGGTCATGCCATTTGGACTGACCAACGCACCAGCCACTTTCCAGTCTTGCATGAACCATATCTTTAGAGGATAGTTGCAGAAGTACCTTCTGGTATTCTTCGACGATATATTGATCTACAACAAAACATGGGATGAGCATTTAGCACATTTGGAGAAGATCTTGGATATCATGAAGGCCCAGTCTTTATATGCCAAGGAATCCAAATGTGAATTTGGCATGAGGGAACTACTGTACTTAGGGAATATCATCAGTGGGCAGGGAGTACAAGTTCACCAAGAAAAGATCAGAGCCATTGTGGATTGGCCAATGCCCAAGAATCTCACGGAGTTGAGAGGATTATTTGGGTTATGCAGTTACTACAGGTGGTTTGTCAAGGGTTTTTCACAGTTGGTAGCACCACTCACAGACTTGACAAAGAAGGGTGCTTTTCATTGGACAGAGGATTCACAACAGACATTCAACAAAATGAAGGAGGTTATGAGCACATGCCCTGTTCTAGCCCTCCCAGACTTTTCTCAGCCATTTGTCTTAGAGTGCAACGCATTAGGGGTGGGGATTGGAGCAGTCTTGATGCAGGGGGGCCACCCCATTGTGTTTGAGAGCAGGAAGCTCGACGAGTCGGAGAGACTCTATCCTATTTACGACAAGGAGATGCTAGCGATCATGCATGCTTTAACCAAATTCAGACAGTATTTGGTTGGCAACAGGTTTGTAGTGAAGACTGATCATAATAGTCTCAAGTATTTCCTTGACCAGAAAGACCTCAGCGAGAGGCAGCAGAAGTGGGTCTCAAAGATCCAAGCATTCAAATTTGATATTGAGTATGTCAAAGGAAAAAGGAATGTTGTGGCAGATGCCTTGTCTAGGAGGCCAGCAGGATGTTTGATGATGGATATTTGTACATATTGGAAAGCTCACTTGTTGGTGGAATACTCCAAAAACAAATTTGCTTGTGAGGTGATTGATGATAGATACCGGGTTCTTGATGACATAATTTTCTACAAGAACCGGATCTACTTGGTTCCAGAATCCACCCTGAAAGGGAAGATTCTGAAGGTGTGTCATGATTCACCAACAACAGGGCATCAGGGATACTTCAAAACTTATAGGCAGACCAGGGAGAGATTCGCATGGAAGGGTCTCAAGGATGATGTGCTGAAACACATACGAGAGTGCACGACTTGCCAGCAGAACAAGTCCGAGCAGACACATCCCGCAGGGCTACTACAACCTCTACCCATTCTAGAGCAGAAATGGGAGAGCATTTCCATGGATTTCATTACAGGTCTCCCTAGAGTGCAGGGAAGGGACTGTATATTTGTGGTGGTCGACAGACTGACCAAGTTCGCACATTTCTTTGCCATACCCACAGACTACAAGGCCATATAGGTAGCAGAGTTTTTTTTCAGGGAGGTATTCCGGTTGCACGGGTTACCTAGGCAGATAGTTAGTGATAGGGATGGGTGCTTCATCAACGCATTTTGGCAGGAACTTTTCAGATTGACAGGCACAGAGCTAGCCACGAGTACCAGCTACCACCCCCAGACAGATGGGCAGACAGAGATCGTCAACAAATGGGTGGAAGGGTATCTAAGGAACTATGTGGGGGGACAACAATGCACTTGGGTGAGATGGTTACATATAGGAGAGTACTGCTACAACACAACTTACCATATGTCTATCAGGATGTCACCGTTCAAGGCATTGTATGGATACGATGCACCCTCCTTTATAGATACTGTGTTTGGGGACAACAGGGTCCCGGGGGCCAAGGATTGGGTGGAGGAGAGTCAAAGGATCCTTAAATCCACAAAGGAGAACTTGCAGTCAGCTCAGAATCAGCAGAAGATATATGCAGATTGACACAGAGTTGAGCGCAGTTTTGAGGTAGGGGATTTGGTTTTCCTGCGATTACAGCCATATCGACAATCTTCCTTGAAGAGGAGCGGAGCAGAGAAGCTGAAGCCGAAGTTCTACGGGCCTTACAAAGTCATCAGGAGGATAGGCGATGTGGCATATGAACTAGAGCTACCATAAGGTAGCAAGATTCATAACGTCTTTCACGTCTCTTGCCTTAAAAAGGCGGTGGGACAACAAGTTAGCATTTCACAGGAGTTGCCACCCTTGGATGAGGAGGGTTAGTTGGAACTAGTGCCAGAGGAGGTACTAGAGCAGAGAGAGCGCAGATTGAGGAGCAGGATCATCAGAGAGTGCTTGGTTAGATGGAGGGGTCTTTCAGTGGAGGATGCCACATGGGAGGGAGAGCATATTCTGCAGCACCCAAGATTGATGTTGCTTGAGGACAAGCAATCTCGGGAAGGGAGGACTGTGATGTCCCGTTCCCAAGAGTAGGCCAGCAGAGAGTGACTTAGTAGTCTATATGTTCCCGTAGACTATAGTCAGGCACAAATAGGGAACAAGATGGAGAAATAAGGAGGAATTAATGGCTAAACGATGAATTAAGCCAAAATACTTAGGAAAAGTCACTTAAGCCTAAGTCAACGGAGAATTAGAATGAAAAGGTGTTAAGGGGGGACTTAATTGACAAATAAATCACTTTAGGAGGAAAGGCGCCTAGGTTAAGTGAGGTCAACGAAGAATTAGATTGGGAATGATATAAAGGGAGGAATTTGACCTAATTCCTCATTATGCATTGTTATGATTTGATGTTGAGAGTTCTGAGAGGAGGAGGAGATCCGACCTTACTGTTTTGTGGATTTCTGGAGGAAACCACCACCATTGATTGGTTTCGGTGTTGAGAGACACACCCTAGCCATCGAAGATACCATCCAGGTATCTCACCGTTCATTTCAGGAGTATTCATTGTGGAGGGCGCAACTCAGCCAAGGAGGGCGCAAGCTATTTTGAGGATTCAGAGATCTGCAATAGACCTGTGTCCCGATTGCAGATTCGTTCCGACCCAGTAGAGATCCAGCCAGGGCGCTTCCATTGAGCCATCTATCATCAGATTTCGATGGTGGAATCTTGCAGATCGATTCATCCATCTATTCAGGGCGCAGTCATTCCAGACATACATTTGGCGTTGCATGCATATGTTCCAGGGCAGATCCGGACAAACCCTTCCGACCCATTTCATCATTTGATGAGACGATCGTTTCGAGCCATATAGCAGCAGATTCCGACAGTGGAATCTTTTGGGGCGCATGCAGTGTCCCAGGAGGGGCGCAAACCCCCCAGGGGTCCAGATCCAGTGTCGTAGAGGTCTGATCCGAGTTCTGACAGACATCCATCCCAGTATAGAGACCAGGGTGCATCTATTGGAGCAGTTTCGAGCACATTCTGACGGTGGGTTCTTCAGGTCGAGTTTTCCAGCTGGTAGCGGTTACCGTATTTCTTCGGAATCACACATTTTTGCCGATCTATCCGTGCATGCATCATATCTGCTATCTTCTTATGATCCCGGGTATTTTTTTTTATTCGATTGTATTCCAGTACAGATCCAGGAGATCTGACTGACGTCTAGATTCTATATTTCCAGTAGGCTATTGTATTTCCATGCTTGAACCGTTATTATTCATGATATTGAGCAGTTGACATTCTATACTCTTGCATGCACCCTTATATGATTGTTAAACATTAAATATGCAACATGCACATGTAATAACCAACATGAACCTGCAATAACCAACATGCAACCACAATAACCGAAGAACATCTCAAACACACGGCTAAAACGCATCCAGAAACCCCCAGTGTATCAGATCTGCATGCCAGAGCATTAGAACAGTAGCGAATATCTTGATCAGCCGGATCATGGATATTTCATTTTCCTCCTCATGGACTGCCTTTCATATGGTGGAAGCCGAGAATTTCATCGCTAAATTCAATTGAAGCAGCTCTTTTTGAGAGGCGCGCCCATGTACAGTCTCCGTACCACTTTGGCTCCGTCGATTTTAACGTCTGGAAAACATTAGAAAATGGAGACGTGTGAAAACCGCCGCTCTAAACGACCAGAGAAAGAAATTTAACAAAGAGGTAGACACCATGAAAACTCAAAAACACGGCAAGTTTAGTGCAGTCAATTGTATTTATCTCGAAGTCGTAGGAACCTCGCGGGCAGCTACCTCGGCCGCTACTATGGTGCCGCGTGTAATGGAAAAAGTTCGTTGTTGAACACAGGAGATTTGGAAATTGTAATGTGTTTTTCAATGAGTTAGATGTTTTGAATTTCCTGATCAACCATTTTGATTAAATTTAAAATCAACTTCCACTATTGATCAAATTGCTCGATTTTTTTTTTCAACTAACAGAGTCCCAACTCCAAAGGACTCAAGGCTCTAACTGGTGAACTCTCCCTTCTGTCGGAGAGTATGTGCACATCTTATTAATTGAGCTAACTCTTTGTGCTTTATTGATTAAATTGTTCGATTTTTTTTCACGTAACAGATGACGCACGTTGTATTAATTGAGCTAACCCTGTGTACTTCATCAAATTGCTGGATGGAGAAAAAAGAGAATGTTTGAATGAAGAAAGAGATGGTTTCGTCAAGTAATAGATTATTTATTATTATTATTATTATTATAATTTAAAATATATAATAATAAAATTTAAATAAATAATTAATATTTAAATAATTTCAATAAATTAAATTTATTGAAAAGATAAAGTGAAATCAAATAAACTAAACTATTAAGTACATTAATATGATTGCATTTAGAGTAATGAGGTGTTTTATAAGCACATTCATATGTATAAGTCAATATTTAAAAAAATTAAATTAATGTAAACTTATCTTACACTGAAATTTATCAAGCATCCAAAGAGACTAAATTTATTAAGGTGTAATTTCTTTTATTGTTTAATATGAAGAAAATAATACAAGACATAGAATTAAATGATAAAAAGGTTTACACCTTAAATAAATTTGATCATTTTGAATGATTAATAGATGTGGGTTTAAGATAGATCTAGACTCATAAATAATTACACATCAACATGAATTGGTGCAAAGTGAGAAGGAAAAATATTTTGTAATTATTTCTATGACTATAATTATTATTTTTATTTATATATTAAAACATTAATGTAAGATGAAACCACAAAGATATAAAAGTCTTTATATACCATGGAAGTTAATTAAAGTGTTCTACACAATTACTATAGAAAACAAATTCTAAATTATCTAAATAAAAGTAAGATATAACAATAAATAAGTAACAAAGTAGTTTGAGAGTGAAGGTTTTCACACCTAGTCATGCATTAGCTTTGTGGAAATAAAACATACGGAGACTCCACCCATCCATCTGACACTCCACCCATCAAATAAAACTTCAAATGATAATGAAAATGAGTGTTACGGTGAAATTTAAAGGGTGAAAATCAAGAGATACGATTATGATTAAACCAAGTATCCGTTCAAAAAATGGTTGAAATAATAAATGAAAATAAGGGGGAAAAGGTAAAATTATTATTTATATTTAAAGTCAATGTAAAAAGAGAAAGGTAAAAGAAGAAATAACTGAAAATTAATTTAAAATATTAAAAGAATAGAGATGTAGAGAAGGAATAATGGAGAATAAATTTATGAATGAAAATAAGGATCAATAAAAGTCAATATGAAAAAGAAGATGCTAAAAAGGGGAATGGAGAAAAAGTAAGACTAGAAAAGTAAAATAAAATCTAAGAGATACACAAAGAAAAGAGTATTGAGTGATTGGTCTAATCAAAAGAGATGAAATGCTTAGAGTTGAAGGAGTGTTGAGTGATCACTAACTTGGTGTGGATTGTATAAGTCATATGTTCTTCTTTAAGACGGGTTTTGAAAGATCTTTCAATTTATTTCTTTGGGACTCACTATACTTATGTAAATAGTTATTTATCTCTTAGGTAAGAGGTTAAAGTGTAATTGAAAATATTATATGGATCTTATATATGAGATTAATGCTAGATGGTATTTGAAAGCACATGATCATAGTGTTGAAACCCAATTTTGGTTTTGGAATAAAATTTATTTTGATTAGTTAAGAGATTCTCTACCTCGCATCTAAGCAACCAAACATGTAAACAATCCAAAACCCAAAAGCATCTAGCAAGAGTAAAAATCTAAGTAGATTTAAGTGATTATTTATACATTCAAATTTATATCACTGAATTTCGACAAAAAAAAATCATTTTCTAAAACAGCTAAAAAGCTCCCATAAATAATAATCAATAATAACTATCTCAATATCAATTAACAAATTTTAAAAATAATTAATAAATAAATACAAATATTTATTTACTAAAAACTATGCTTATTCTTAAAACTATTATCAAGTCCCAATGAAAATTTAGTGTATGTGTATAGGTAGTGCGTGGCACATTCTCTCTCGTAAATAAAATCTCAATTAACAAATTTCAGAAGTAATTAATAAATAAATACAAATATTTTTTTACTAAAAACTATGCTTGATTCTTAAAACTTTTAGCAAGTCCTAAGGAAAATTTAGTGTATGTATATAAGTAGTGCGTGGCACATTCTCTCTCGTATCTAAAATCCATTTCTTAGGATTTTAGAGTTTATGGCGGTTTATACTAAGTCAATTACAACGTACATTATTATTTTATAACTTTGACTAAGGACCCACGCGTAGGTAGTGCGTGGCATATTCTCTCTCGTGCCTAAAATCTCATTTCTTAAGATTTTAGAGTTTATAGCGGTTTATACTCAGTCAATTACAGCGTACATTATTATTTTATAACTTTGACTAAAGACCCACGCGTGGTTTGGCATTATTATTATATTTATATTTCATAATAAACTTAAACATGGTTCTAAATTTGAACATTAATGACATTTAATAAGCATATAAAAATAATAAATATATATTTTATTAATTTTATAGTATGAAATTTGAGGCTTAGGTTTAGCGTGTAAGATAAGCAAAGGATCAAGACAATAGCATGTATTGTTAAGTGGACTTTCATGTGTAGAAGGAATTTTCAACATATTTAGTTAACAACAAATAAAAATATATAGAAAGGAGATGTTAACAAGAAGAATGGTATATTAGAAATAGTGTGATGTTTAAGATCGAGAGTTGCGTGAAAATTTGTGTTATAGAATATTTCCAAGTATATGACAAAGAATATTTCCAAATCCATTCAAATTCATTATAATAGTTTATTTACGAAAAAGAATATTTTCAAATCCATTATAATAATTTATTTAGATTATTAGTGTAATTTTGGTTGAATTGTTTTATAATTTAAATGGATTTAAGGATTATATATATAGAGGATTAAAGATTAAATCTTAACACAAGAAATAAGATTAAAGGGTTAAAAGAAAATTTAATTAATAATTTTGTTATGATTAGTTTGGGAAATAAATTGGATATCAAACTTATCAAAGAAAAAATGAATAATTAATCCAATTGGATCATGAACATTGCAAAAGAGTCTTTAACTTCATATTTTTTTTTGGTATAAAAGAACACTAAGATGAGGGAGCACTAGCAATAGTAAAAGAAGAACTAAAAAATAAATCACAAATTGAAACAACTTACATCATATACGCAAAGAGGGTAGTAAAAATAATAGAACATAAAGATAGGTTGATCCATGTCAAAATAAGTTGTAATGACTATAAATATGGCATATTATAAATCTCCAAGCTTGAAAGGGTCATGAATATTTATAAATGAAGATCTCATTCCAGAAAATCAAGCTCAATTAAGGAAGGAAGTTCAAAAGGTAAAAGAGGCCACTCAAGGAAGGCAAATGGTAAAAAATCATTTTAATTAATTTATTTAAAAATATGTTAAAACAGTTTTATACGTTTTAATGAAAAATTAAATAGTTTTATTAGATGAGTATTTTTTTTTGTGGGTAAACATAATCAATAATATGCATTAAGTAGGAGACTAATTAATGTTATATAGAAGAGTAATCATTGTTGTATAGGTTGGATATATATAATCCAATCTTGTCATTGGGTTTAGTTTAGGTGGTTGGAAGGAGTGGTGTAAGTGCTACAATGGAGGGCAGCGTCTAGGGTTTATCCCTAGATGCCCGAGGTGGCCTGTTTCTGGGTCGAGCTTCTTCCCAGCGATGAACTCTCTTCAGTGAAAAGGCAATTGTGGAGAGACGGGGCGAACAACGAACAAAAAACAACTAGGGTTGTGGCTAGGGTTTATCCCTAGCCTCCCGAGGTGGCATGTTTCGGGTCCGAGCTTCTTTCCAACAACAACCTCTCTTCAGCGAAAAGGTGATTCGGGGAGAACTCTGCAGCGAGGGTTGGTTCTCTTCTGCGATGGATGGCCTGTTCAGGGCCGAGCTTTTCCCTGCAACGACTGTCTCTTCAGCAATGACAGGTCCTTCCTCTTCTAATGGCGGAGATGGCATGTTTGGTGTAAGAGGGCCCGACTCCTTGTGGCTATTGTCGGAGTTGCGGTGGTGGTGATTTCGGGGGTTTGTTGCGGCGAGATCTTTTCGTGCTCATGCTTCTGGATGTGCGCTGGTGGCTATTGTCTGAGTTTCGACAGTGGTAGTTTCGGGGTTTGCTGCGGCGAGAGTTTGTCTGTAGCCCCGCTTCTGGACAAGTAGTTTTGGGCCAGAGGTTTGAGGTCCTCACTGGGGGCGTGCGATGTTTCGATTAATACTTTGAGGTCCTTTGGGGATGTGTGGTGTTTGGTTAACACTTTGAGGTCCTTTGGGGGCGAGCGACTGTTGGTTTTCTTCCCAGTTCAAATATCTTATTGTAGATTGCGTGCTAGTTTTCAACTCTGGTGACTTTCTGTTCTTGTAAGGACTATTAGTTTTATATTTATCATTGTTAGGTACTTGATATTTGGCAATGAAGGAAATGGACTTTTGTAACCTTGCTATGAGAAGCAAATTATATTTTAATATAATTGAGAAAAAAAATTGTTGGAAAAAAAAAATGTGGTTGGAAGGAATGATTGGTATCCTTGAAGATTCTAAGATTTACCATGGGTACCATCTTCGAAATGAGGGGAAGTACTCATGTATTTTAAATAGTACCTTATATACTCCAACCTGTACAATATTAATTGCTCTATTGAGATTTCATCTAGTAATTAATCATGAATAATCATAACTAAAATATACACATTACTTTATTAAGATTTCATCTTTAAATAGTGATTAATTGTGGATAAGCCTATTAATTTATATATATATATATATATATATATATATATATATATATATATAATTTAATTTTGTTATAATCAAATTGGTGTATGAAACCCCTTGTTTGTGAGATAAAAGACCTCCTCCAAATAGAGATTTGATATTATTAATTACTCTATTAAAATTTATTCGAAAAAACTTTAATCATACAAACTTTTAATTTTGATTAAGGGATGTAATAATAACGATTGATTAAGGGATGTACAATCTCTGTACAGTTTGCTCGCTTTTAATGTCCGGAAAACATAAGAAAATGGAGACGTATGAAAAGCGCCATTGTGAACTTAGAAAAAGAAGCAGACACCTTCTTGATGGCAAGTTCAGTACAGTCCATTGTTTTTTAGCGAAAATGCATTAAACGTTGTGAAATTCTGGAACCATCGGTTTGAATTAAATTTCACATCAGTGTCGAGTGTCGACCAAATTGCTCCGTGAAGAAAGGAATGTCTAATCCCATTTTGTGAAAACAGAAGAAAAGCGTACAAAAAGGAATGGTGAGGAGTCACGATAGCGCTGGTTGAACAGATTTAGTTCAATGTTTGTTATACCTTTTATTGATTTTGACATGTGGTAGGTTTATTTTATAAAGTTTTGCAATGTCATGTAATTTCTTTACAGGCGGAGTAAGTCAAATGGAATGGAATTTTTATTGATATGTGTGAAACTTAATGGAATGGAAATTTTATTTTCAACTTTGTTTATGCAACATTATCAATACACGTGTAATAAATAATTACATATAGTTAAAGAAAAAGAAAAAGGAGTTAGAGAAAAATAAATAAGTAATTTTTTATTAATATTAATAAGCAATTAAGTATACATGAAGGTGTTGTTAGTGCTTTGAGATTTTTGTTCTCCTTAGGGTTTGAATGTTCACAGAAGAGTAGGGTTTCAGTAATAGTCGCACACCTCAACTGATTCTTTGTCGCATTCGCAAACATTGTCTTGCGTCTTTGTAATGGTGGAGGTTAAGGGGGCACGAGCCCCCTCCTACAACGATGTGATTGCAAACGATCCAAAAGGTACCAGAAGTTCTTGGTCGTCTTTTGAGCCATCGTCGCATCTAAAAGAACAACTATACCATGACGAATTCAATAAGGGTAAAGCTATGGAGGTTGAAGTGGAATCCTCTCATCCAAAGGAGGCTCGAGCGTGGGAACGAGGTAAGTGCATTCCTCAAGCCTCGACCTCCCCAAAATATGTAGTGAGTTCCACAAGAGTTGCAGATAAAACATAATACATGAAGGAGCATGCCCTATTAGGAAAATTTCTTGGTTTATGGTCGTTGGAAAGAGATCTAATCAAATGGATCTAGTCCTGGTGGAAACCCAAAGGTCACTTTGACCTGCAACTTGGCTCCAAAGGTTTTTTCACAACGATCTTTCACAGCCTGGAGGACAAAGACATAATCTTTGAGGGTGGCCCTTATTTTTTCAATTCAACGGGATTATATCTCTACTATTGGAAATAACATTTTAGCCTAGAGAAAGAGGATCTCTCATATGCTCCGGTATGGATTTGACTGTACTCTCTTCCGCAAGAATTTTGGCTTGGCAAGATACTTGCAGGAATAGGAAACACCTTAGGGTTATATGTAAAAACTGCAGAAGCTACTCGTCAGAGACACTACACATCTTATGCTTGGATTTGTGTGTACTTGAACATTTCCAAGCCTCTTCCTAGCTCAATAACCTTGGAATTCAAAGATCAGGAATGGATTCAAACCATTGATTGTGAACACACCCCATTTTGATATTGCAAATGCCATGAGCACTTCCATATTTTCAGGAAATTCCCCCTAAATCAACCCACAAAAGATGCAAGTGGGGCCTCGGAAAAATCCAAAGACAACTTTACTTAGGTACCAGAGTGAAAAAGGAAAAACCAGAGAAAATCTACTCTTGAAAAAAAAAATTGTCAGCTACAAGCAACTTGTAACACACCCGACTCCTAAATACTCTTTTAAGGGGGTGGGACATCATAATTTTGTTTTTCCTAACTATCTCAAATCCTAATTTTGGGATCTTCATTGGCTACTACTCGCCATGATCTTTATAACGGTCACCACCACACTAAAATATGAGCTTTGGTTTGCAAGTTATTGCCTCTCGAAGTTATCCGGGTGTTATTAGTTGGGGTCTTCGGCGTTCGACGTTGAACACCCCTTTTCTTACTGCAAGCATACTCTCCGAAGTCTCGAAATCTCTACACGTGGCCTTGGCCATTCGGTGATCGACAATCGGCATTCTACGTTGAATGTCAGTGTTTGGCGTTCGGCGATCGACGTTGAATGTACCTTTTTTGGCGTTCGACGTTCGACATTGAGATTGGACGTTCGGTGTTCGACGATCGACGTTGAACGTTCGACGTTCAACAATCGGTGTTGAACATTTGACGTTCGACAATCGGTGATCAACGTTGAACGTCCCTCTACTATACTATGGCCCAAATCTTCTGAACTCCCGAAGTCCCAGACTCCCAGAGTCCCAGTCGCATCACCAACCACGTTAGCTAGGCAGGCACGAACTAGAGGGTGACACGCGGTGAGAGCCAGGGGTGACATGTGTCCTCATTAGTGGGTGACACGTGTCATGTTCTAATAGGCATAAGGGGTTTGTGAATTGTCCATATCTCAGTGACATGTGGCACCTTAGTTGCGGGTCCACGTCACCCTGGATGACGTCAGTGAGTCACGTCAACCCCATACATACAACCTTCTGACTTCTTTCAAATCTCACGGTCGAGCTCTGTCCACGTAGATCCATAGATCCACGGCTCCCATTACTTCACATCTCCAGGCTTTAGAGCTTACCAACTCCTCACATCATGAATTCTCCGAAGAGCCAAGTCTCTGGAATCTCGAATCTAGCATCACGTGTCCTCTACCTATCAACGGTTGAGATTCTCACTTCTTCGTTCGTGACTTCGGAAGTTTTCACACTTTGAAGACTCTTGGCCAAGTTCCTTCGGAGTACCAAGTCTCTGGACTATAGATCTCCTGCCATGTAGCCTCTCATCCAACGGCTCTAGTCCAATGGATGACATTTGACAGGGGACAAGAGGGGGCCACATGTCGCTCCAAGATGCGTTCCTGGTTGTTTGGGAAGTTAAGAGAGGCTCTCAACAGAGTCCTTATATCGACGGTTGAGAGGGATCCCGAAGGATCTAAGGATCGACAGTCCACGTCACTTTGTAATTTTGGCATTCGGGAGTTAGGCGTGCAACTTCCAGCTTCCTCCTGGAGCTCTGAATCTCTGAACCACACCCGATCTATCACCACGTGCACCTAGCATTCACTGCCAAGATTTACTTTGGCTTGCATAGCTCTGGGGAAACTCATGCATCCCTATGTCTTCACATTGATATCGTCGAATACCCAAACTTTCGGATAGTCGTCGATCTGTGGACATGCGTCCCTCTATTCTCAACGGTCCAGATTAACTTCGCGAATCTGACATTTGGGAGTTTCAACGCTAAACCACCCCTATTCTCTCGAAGTGGAACCTCGCCGAAGTACTTAACGCTACCCCTTCCTAAGTCTAATCTAATGGCTGAGAGAGATATCCACTGGATTCCCATATCCATGGCTCCCATCAATTCACGACTCTGGCCTTCGATTGTTTCCGAGAGTTGTGGAGTCATAAGTCTTGAAGTCCTGAATCCAAAGTAGCTTCACTCCTTTCGGGTTTAGCGAGGGGTTTCCAACCCTGGGTCATATGGTATTATATTGAGGTTCTGAGCTACACTCAGCTCTTAGTCGAGACTTGATTAAGGCCGTGGGTATGAGCCCTCGGTCACATGGGTGGAGGGTCTGAAGGAAACGCCCTTCTCCCACAGAGTTGAACTCGACATTCCCGCTAAGGTAAACTTAAAAGGTCGGCAAGACTTATACAATTCAGTTAATCCTACCCCGACTCTTATGTGGATTCACATCCTATAACTCTCTAGTGGCTAAACTGAGGTAAATCGAAGACCATGTAAATATAGCAGTTTACAGAAGAAAATGATCATTTCCAATAACTGTTCAAACACTGCAAGACATAACCATAAACACATACATTCAATCATCGCATACAATGTATTACACAAAGTATGAAAATACTTATCATAACCAAAGAGTGTGAAGAAACTGCTGAAAGGGGTGTCTATTTCCACCCAACCATAGGCACAACCACTCCTGACGGATTTATCGTTGGCCACCCCTGAGCTAGACCATGATGCTCTGAGAGAGATTCTTTCTCCTTGCTCCCCGACAATCAGGGACGGAGGTTACTCTCCTCCTCCCACAGGATCTTGGCAACCGGTTTTCTCTACACCAAGCAAAGAGGTCTACACAAGCACTTCCTCAGTCAATCGCCAGCCTTTTTTATCAGCTTGTAGCGAGACCTTGCCCATGGCTTCTTATAGCCAAAACGAGCTTGCTTCTCAGCTTTTCTCTCAACTCCATAGTCGAAAAACATGCTCTCTTCTCTTCTGGAGATTGTTTTCTCTACTCTGCTTCCTTGCAGATCTTCCTCTGTCCCCCAAATTACTTCCTTTCTTGCCTTCCTCAGCAAGGTTGCGTGGGTCTGAATCCCCAACTCATGGTTAGGCCTGGAATCTTTACAGATGGGTACCCTTCCCTATCTCCTCATTAACTCTTGAGGAGGGCTTCCAACTACCATCCTGACTGGTAATTCATTTATGGGTCAGAGGACTGTTGAGAAATTACACCCAGTAGGTACTGGTTTGGTGAGGGTCATCTCAACCATTCTTGGTTTCCCTCACCATCTCTCTCATAGCATCCATGGTCTATCTTAGAAAATTCCCCCCTTTCAGTAGTTGTGCAACACATAACCATTTTCTATTAATAACATAAAATTCATACATTGACCCTTTTATACAAAGGTTCATCAAATCAAACATTCACATATATTTAGTCCGTCGTAGTCTCTTGGCCAGTTATAGTTATATTTACAAATTGGGGGAAACATGGATGTTACACAACTTGTTCGATATCTTAAACCAGCTTCCTAATTCTCAGGCAGTGGAAGAGCCACATTCCTATACCCCCTTGGAAAACATCTGAGGAAAAGCCAAAGTGATACAAGAACTCGTCCTAGAACAAATATAGCTTGACTCAATTCAAACTCCACTGGAAGAAGATCAACTCACAGAGGATGGAGGAGACATGGAAATGACATTAGATGAAAAGGACTTAGCCGATGTAGATCTGGACAAGCTCAAGGAAGCCTACTACAACCAAGAACTACAATCAATTCCACTGGAACAACTGCAAAAAGTTCACAAAGTCTATATGAATTTGACGACCAACGCAACCTCCATATTAGGGAGCAGTTTAGGTATTCACCAAAATCCAAGGAAAGAAAATTGTAAATCATCCAAAGAAAGTAAATGAAGAGGTAGAAAATCCACGCAATAACTCATTAGAGAGGTAGGCTCATTTATGATTAATTCCAATGAGATGCAAAAGCTTACAGAGGGCTTCTTCCTTTCCCCACCACCACCCTCTTCATGAAGATTATTTATTGGAATGTAAAGGGCCCTAATGGCAGAACCAAGAAGTGGGTTCTTCGAAACAATATCCTGGCAGAAAATCCTGATATTTTACTCCTTCAGGAAACTAAATGTAGTCACGAAACAGTTGAAAATACCTTCTTCACGTGCTGGAAATCAAGTAACTATATATGTAATGATTCTAGTGGAGTAGCAGGTGGCATTGCAATCCTTTGGAATCCCGCAAACAATAATATGGATAACTTATTTTCAACCAATTGGTCTATCACAACACAATACTGAGCCTTAGGATCTAACAGAGGAGGAGTCATAACAAATGTATATGGACCAGAGTCAACTTAGGACAAGGAAGCATTCCTCTAAATCTTGTGAAATCTCAATCGTATTGTGGGAAATCAATGTTGGATCCTAGGAGGAGATTTTAACATAATAGTCTCTTTGGATGAAAAATGAGGGGGAATTCATATATTAGAAAGGGACAACACCGAATTCCAGAAGGTAATCGAAGATCTTCACATAATGGATCTACGCACAATTAATGGAGTCTTCACATGGTCCAATAAAAGATCTGGTTCCAACCAGGTCGCCTGTAAGCTCGATAGATTTCTAATATCATAATCATTAATGTTGGATGATCCATTATTAGAATCAATCATTCTTCCTCGCTCAAGCTCAGACCACTAGTCGATCCAACTATGGATAGAGGTCTCAAGCTCCCCACACAGAAATCCATTTCGATTTGAGAAATTTTGGTTATCTCATCCCAATTTCCAAAACAATGTCCAAACATGGTGGGCAGAAGTAAATATATATATGTTGCATGGCACCCTCATGTACAAATTCCAAAAAAAGTTGAAGAACTTCAAACAAAAGATCAGAGAGTGGAATAAAAATGTATTTGGAAATATATTCCAAGCCCAAAAAACCTTGGAGCAACGTATGGAGGAAGTACAAAAACAACTCATCATCCAAGGTAACACAAATCTCTTCTTGCAGAGGAACATGAATTAAAGAAGCAATTGGAAGAAAGGTACACTCACGAGGAAGTTCTCTGGCGCCAAAATTCTAGAATACAGTGACTAAAAGAAGGGGAAAGGAACACAAAATTCTTCCATAGATCTATGATCCAAAGAAGGCACAACAAAAAAATCACAAAGATACAAAATGATCAAGGTGAGAATATCATAGATCATGAAGGAATGGAACAAGAGCTGGTCAACCACTTCAAGAATCTCCTCTCGGAACCTTCTCTGGACCGTTCAACAATGATTCAAAAAATCACCCAACATATTCCCTCCCAAATTACAGCAGAACAAAATGAAGCTTTGTTTCGACCAATATCCATAGAAGAAGTGGATCAAGCCATGAAGGACATGCCAATGGGAAAATATCCAGGTCCGGATGGCTTCACCATAGATTTATTTCACCACTCCTGTCGACTCTCAATGTTACATTCCTTACTCTGATCCCTAAAGAAGTGGAAGCAAATAATCCAAAGCAATTTCAGCCCATCGCTCTTTGCAACGTCATATACAAGATTATCACTAAGGTAATGGCTCTCTATCTCAAACCCATTCTTCCTTTTATTATTTCCAAAGAGAAAACATGATATGTTGAAGGTCAATAGATCCTATATAGTACTATTCTCGCTCATGAAGTTGTCCATTCCCTAAAAACCACCAAAACCCCCGAAATGATTATCAAGCTTGATCTCTCAAAGGATTTCAAAAAGCTCAGCTGCAAATATATGCGCTCCATCCTTGTTGTCTTTGGTTTTAGCAATGAATGGATTGTTTGGGTCTTGAACCTCACCTCCTCATTCTTTTTCTCTATTCTTGTAAATGGAGTCCCTTCGAAAACATTTGCTCCCTCCAGAGGCATAAGACAAGGAGACCCTCTCTCCCCATTCCTTTTTGTTATAATGGTTGGGGGACTAAGGTCTTCCTCTACATGGTATGCAACCAACAATCTCTCATAGTCATTTTGTCGATGACACAATGCTGATAGGATCCCCTACCACTAAGGAAGCTCAAAAGATTAACTGTATTCTCAAGGATTTTTATGATTCCTCTAACACTTCTATCAACCTTTAAAAGTCACAAATCTTCTTCTTCAACACTCCTTTGGCCATCCAAAACCATATCACCATCCTTCTTGGATTTTCATGGACCTCTCTCCCATCCAACTACCTGGGTGTCCCCCTCATTGAAAATATCCTCAGAAACAATTCTTAGGATTCCCTTATCAACTCATTGCACACTTAGCTTAAATCTTGCACCTTCAGATCTCTTAACCTTGCAAGAAGACTAGTGCTACTTAAATTAGTTCTTCAAGCCATTCATGTCTATCTCTTCTCTGCTCTCTCATCCCCTAAGGTGGTGTTGAAAACCATCCAAAGCATACAAAGAACTTTTCTCTGGCAGGGAAACAATGAAAAGAAGAAATAGGCCCTCATAGGTTGGGATAAAATATGCAAATCAAATCTTGCAGGTAGTTTTGTCCTTAAGGATCCCTACATCCTTAATGAAGTGATGGGAGAAAAAACATGGTGGCGATGTAAGCAAATGCAAAGAACTTCCACACTAATCCTAGAAGAAGAGAAGAAGAATTTAATCAAGAACGCAAATGAAACAAGCAATCACACAGTACACCGAGATTTTACCATAGAAACCCTTAACCGGGAAAACCAACATTCCTTTGAGCGTTCTGCTCTTTTGTTGTCTTATTCATTTAGAATCAAAGGTTGCATGTCTAACCTTGGTCCACACCTAAGACACAATCGACATCATACCCTCTTGCACAAGAAAGAACAACCACGTAGCCAATTCAGATTATATATGCATGACCAACAACCTACACTTACACATGCATTAACCTGCAAAAGTGCATTCTATGATCACCTTACAACAAAAACCTTTACAGCCTTACAACATGCCTCTTTATAGGATTTAAAACAGGAAAACCCCTAAATATTGGCTCCCAAAAGCCGTTACAGATCTGTGCATATCATTGGCTACAAGTCTCACAAATCCAGGGATTTTGTTACAATCGACTCCAAGTCAGGTTTGCTAGCCAACTACCGGTTGACCTCCATTTGGTCTCTAGTCGGTCATTTGACGCCTTCACTTCGACCTCTTGTCGATTGACTTGTCGTCGATATCTTCAACTTCGACTTTACTCAGTTGATTCCCTCGACCTTCGACTTGCTGTCGATCTACCTCAATTTCAACCTATTGTCGATCCACCTTGACTTGAATTTCATTGCAAATAATATAACAACCCAACATGCAATGGATAAAGCACCCAAAAGATTTCTAGGACAAATTTTGGATGAGAAAGTACACACATAATACAGAGGAATCAAATCTCATAAGATAGAATGACCAAATTATTGGTTCCTCAATTTGGAACGTTGTCTAGCAGAATCAAGGCCTCATCCAAGGCCATGTTTTTTGGGAGCTGCACGAGGGTCAAAACGCCTTCTTTTGGTAAAAATCCTGGCAAAAAATTCCTCCACTCTCACAAAATCACTCCTTACAGGACATCCACACTCTCATGCCACACTAGGAACAACTTCGAGTAGCAGATCTTTGGAAATAAACAGGGGACACACAAACTTGGAGAGAATGGAAGTTGAACCACTTGGATCTTCATCTTCGTATGCATTATGATCTGACCCCTTGGCGCAATGAAGTTTCCCTCAGAAAATTAGATGCAGACCAGACCCAAACATTCTAAGATGGGGTCATTTGTCGCAAGGAACCTTCTCAATTAAATAAATCTACACCATCAAAGCAAAATTCAACCTTCAACCTCACGAAATAATATGGAGCACAATCTGGAAATCCAATCTTTGGCCCAAGGTTTGTACCTTTCTTTGGATCTTAATTCACAATTGCCTCCTAACTTGGGACAAATTGCTAAAAAGAGGCTTTTTTGGCCCTTCGATGTGCCCACTTTGTTCGCATCAAGAGGAAACCACCGACCATCTTCTTAATAATTTTTCTTTCAGCTCACGAATATGGGACCAAGTCACACAAAACATGAGGAAAACAAACAAAAATAATGGAAGCATATCAACTATCATCAAGGATTGGCAACAATATTCTTTCAAAAATCATGTCCTGAATAGAATATGGCAGCTTATTCTAGGCTTTGTAGTCTGGCAAGTGTGGAAAGGGTGTAACCGAAGAATATTTAATTAAAAGAAGGCCTCGATAGAGCTTATTTGGTCAATAATAAAAGCAAATGTTCAAGAATCTATACAATCTCAAAAATGGAACACTGTCGATCTGGATTATGATCCTCGGGAAGAAATTATTCTCTCATAATGGCATCTCAATCCTAGAATCTATATGGAAGTCGATTCCCTCAGTCCCCCATCCTCTTCCAGTCCATTCATTTGGAAAAAACCACTCTCAGGCTTCTTGAAGAAGAATTTTGACAACTCCTCGAAGGGGAATCTTGGTCTAGCAAGATATGGTGTGGTCTTTCGCAATGATGAAGGGAATATATGTAATATTCTCACAGGAAAACCTGGTCATGATACAAACAACTCAACAGAGTTATGGGGTCTCCTAAAAGGCATCCAAGAATTCGTTCGTGTGAGATATCATAAGCTTATAATTGAAGGAGACTCACAATTCATTATAAATATATTTTCAAAGCTCCTCAATAGCTCCCACCCTACCAAAATATCGCTTAGCTAGAGATTTCTAAGTCAATTAGACCTACTTCAAGACATGTTGCTCCCCAACATCGTTTGCATACCTTCACATATAAGGAGAGAGGCTAATAAAATTGCAGATAAATTAGCTAACATAGGAGTCGAATGTGAAGGTGAAGACATTGCTTACAACAATAAACATTATCCTCCTCCCCCACTTCTCAGTGAATGCATAGAATTAGCGAAGAAGGAAGGTCCTCCTCCGGATGGGGTGTTTGTTACACATGTATGAGAATGTGTCAATGTGGAGCTTGGGATGCCACCTAGTGCTTGGTCAGCTTCCCATGTCGAACACTCTTTATGACCCTAACTCCTCTGTCAGATCATCTATTGGGAACATTCCTCCTGCGAGTACGGTGTATGTATAAATTACCTCATCTGGTACTGTCGGTCGACTAAGTATTAACACTGCAGTTGTGGAAGGCTTTGTCATAGAATTTATGGAAGATTTGATGGCACTGGTTCTTGAGCCAGTTGATAAATATATGCATCCAAGCCAAGTTCAACAGTTTGACCCCTCGTTCATGAGTAGTGTGTAACATTTGTGTTGTATTGGTTTCGAGCTTTGGCCTTCGAGCAACTCAACGTCTTGGTCCAAGATTGTAGAAAGCATCTCCACTGCTCTCTCCATGCCTATGGAGAGGGAATGCTCCAAAAGGGGTAGTAGTTCCTCTCGGGGGACTTCTCTCAAACGACTCATTATGTCCTCCTCTTTGATGAGTATTGATTAGAGAAATTTATATGGGCCATTCCAAATGAGGAACGACATTCCTCCACTACACGTCAGGAAGCGAGTGACTCAAGCTCTACCGGGAGTGAAGAAGACTAGGGTCTTGTCATCGTTGAGGAAGAGATTACTCCACCTCCTGAAGCAGATCCAAGTGAGCAGGAAAATAATGTTAGTGAAAATCGAGAGGTTGATGCCAAGAATATGGAGCAAATGAGAACCGACATGGAAATTTAACAAGAGAGGGATCATCCCCTGCAAGGTATGAGTGTCCCACCCATTTTCTTTTCAACTAGTCAGGTACAATTAATCTGTGAGATTCACCAAGATATCGCAGACATGAGATTTAGCCAAGAGAAAATGGAAGCTAGGATTACTGCTCTTTCCAATAAGCTCCTAGAATAACAACAGAACATCATCGTCCTGGATTGGCATGCACCACCTCCAAACCATGGCGATGTCATTGTACTAGGTGAATAAGGACTTTATAGCTATGTTTAAGACTCTCCCTTATTCAGTAGATGTAGTTATTTTTTGTAATAGATATAGGATGCATATATATATATATATAAATATAGCCAACTATGAACATAAGGACATTATTTTTTGTAATCTCAACTTAGAGGCCAGAGTTGGTTTCCTATTTTGGCAGCTCTAGTACTTTGGTAAATTCTATGTACTAGTTATTTTCAGCGGATGAAGGTACTGCAATTTCTAGCCTTAAAAAAACAAAATATTAATAAGCAATTAAAAATATATATTAACATAATTAAAATATATATTCAAAATCAAATAGACAACCCCGGATGGGGTGCCACGTTGATAGCATACATATCAATGTATTTAATAAGCATGTCGTCGCCCTCGCCTTCATTTCTTGAATGGAAGATAACATTCAAAGCACTTCTGGGCAGGCTCGATAGTTCCCTCACGTAGGTTTAATGGAGCTCTCAGTGCGCCATGGCGGATGTACGACGATGGGTAAGAGAGGCATGTGCAAGGTCACTTCATCTCCCTTGGTGCCTCTCCATTTCCTCTGGGTATGTTATGGTTCATCCCACTCGGCTCAGCTATTGCATTTGGGATTTTCTCCTATCATTCTCCTCGCTCTGTGCTTTATCAAGCCGAGTCTAGTTTGGTTATCCCTCACTACCATGCCATGAGAGCATGGTAAGCCTAAGAGGGGGCCATACTGGTATATTTATGTAGCTAGGCAACGCCGCATTTGTAGGCTTTCCCAAGCTTCTTCGACCTCTCTAATTTGTCATGATAGCGAGAAAAATTCGCCTCCAATGGCCTATGTAGAGGAGGAAATTCCAGAAGAGCCAATTATGGTTCCACCAGATTCCCTTCTCTACATAGTCCTGGACTCCCAATACCAGCCTAGCACCATTCACTCTGCCCCTACTACAACTTGTTCCATGGAAGGGGCGACTTGTATAATTCAGGAAGAGATTTCGTTGGCTAATTTCCCAATAGAGCCTCCATTGCCCTCCCCAGCTCTAGTCTGAGATTCACAATCCACTTGCCTCCTTGCACCAGAATATCTAGAGCTCATCTTCAAGATGTGAAGGGATATGAAGAAACAACTTCACATGCATACTTTACTCAGCAGCAGACTCGACATTCTGTATGAAGCGCTCTCAAGCTCACAAAGACAACAACAATGCTTGACCTGGGTGCAACCATATGTCTTCTCTCCTCAAGGAAACACTCAGGGAAAATTATTTTTTACTGGTTCTTTTGATGTTTAATCCTTTCACCTCTATGAACTTCTTTTGCAAAAAAACAATGAATTTTCCATACTCTTGTTCATATTTCTTGTTGCATGTTCAGACAATTTTGTCACTATACTACCCTACCACCTGTTTTGGTTTCCAAATGTTTGGTGAAACATGTGGGGGATTTTTCTTTTTGTCATGATACAACTAGAACAGAAGGGTGCCATCTGTTACAGTTTCCACTTGTCTGGCGGAACAAGTGGCAACCCTCCAAACATGACTTTGTGATGTATGATTATAGTAGTTTTTTGAGGAATTAAATTTTTTTATTAAAAAAAAAATTCAAATAGACAAAAAATTAAAATAAAAAAAATCGTATTCATGTTAACTAATAATTACAAATAAAAATAAGAAAACTAAGCATCACAAATGAGTAGCAAAAGTAATTTTTCAAAATTAAAAGATAAATAGAAATAGAGAAGTAATGAAAAGCAAAAAAATATTACATGATTTTTTAAAATTAAAAGATAAATAGAAATAGAGAAGTAATGAAAAAATATATATAACATGATAAATGATGATGATGATGGTCATTAACGTGTCTACTAAGATCAATTTTGGTTTATGTCACTTGGGTTTGCTTTAAAATTTTATTACTGTGTTGGAAAAACTTTAAGATAAACATTCCTAAATCACCATAGTTTTGATGAGTTAAAAGGTTATGATGGTCGGTATTGTAACAAATATTTTGAAATTGAGATCTAATGTGGGTGTATGGAGGACATTCTAAGAGAAATCATTTTTCATCTTCAACCCTCTTAGTGTCATAAAGATGACACATCATAAAGTTGGTGCAAAATGAAAGGCCGAAGAAGAATCATTAACCACATTCGAAATAATGGCAAGGATGATGAAGGAAGATGAAGAGGTTGTTGTTGTATCACCAACCATTATGAAGGAGTCAATGCACCACGTGATAATGTTCTTAGGGGAGAATGTATGACCAAAGAGCCAATGCAATATTTGATGATGTTGATGATGTATTCAAAGGAGAATTTAAGATGAAGGGGACATAACCCCGAGAGGGAATTGTGAACAATCCATAGAGACTTTCTTAACACTTGAGATCACCAAAAAGAAATTAGTAATTAAATACTAGTCTCCCAAAAGGTGGGGGGAGGTGTGAACAAATGCATTGCGTTGAGAACGGAAACTCTTAAAAATCCTTTAGAAAGAGATTAATAATGAAATACTAGTCTACCAAATGGAGAGGGGGGAGGGTAGTGCGATTTATTGGACTACTCAAAGAATGGGAATTCTTAAAAAGTCTCCCAGGTGTAGGCCTACTAGTCAAATATCAATAAGAGAGAAGAGATGGAAAAATACATGATTGAAATTGGAAAGGTGCTTCTAAAGAAAGATTGGAAGTGTCGTCTCTCTTAATATTTTAATATTTGAGGGTGAGAAAAAGTGAGTTCTACATGGTAGTGAACTTGTACTTTTAGTGGAACTTGAGTTTTGGACTATAGAAAAGATCCAACATTGAGTGATTCTCTATAAGCACACATAATCCATTCGTCTCTTCTTGTCTACTTGAATAATGGGGTAGGAAGACAAGAAGTCTCAAACGACACTACATCTAAAGGTACAACAACTTCCTTTAGAATTGATTAAGCATTTTATAATTGACTATGACTATAATAAATCCTTTTTCCTCTTATGTATCCCACATTAATTGGGAACGAGTCCATGGAGGTGTTAAAGTCCTTACATGCTATGGAAGCTATCACAATTAAGGTGGTCAACATTGAATGTGTCTTCTCCTCATATATGATTAACATTGACCTTTAAATAGTGAAAACTAATCTTGAACTACACAAAAAGGGAGCCTAATGTTCCCATTTTAATCCCTAGATTAATTTGTAACGAATTATGGTTAACATTGTTTTTCAACATGGATGTTTAATTACCATGCCATGGTGGTCTAGACATATTAAACATTGTATATATTTTATTTCTAGTTAATGAAGAATCCAGATAGTTGATTGAGCACAAGTGCCTATAGGGGCTATGATACTATGAATGGGGAAAAGTGAGGGGGCCTAAATGGAGTTCTACATGCCTAATAATCCCAAGCCATCTTGGAAAAATTATTTTTGTGAATTACCATCTATTTATCCCTTTGAATTATCCATAGCTCAATCATTGAATACATGTAAGGAGGTTGGTGGAAGAAGTCACCTCCCTAGTTATGAGAGCATGAAAAAGTACCCATATGATGGGATTGGTATCATTAACTATATGTAAGAGGTGGGTGAGAGAGTCACCTCACCAAGTAATTGAGGTATGGGATGAATATAATCAATTTTGGGAATTGTGACAGTCAAAGCATGCATGGAAGAATAGTGAGAAATTCAAGTGGAAGAGGGAACTGAGTTTTTGGTGAAGAAGGAAGAGAGAAAAAAACAAAGTTCATGCAAAAGGAGAGCCAACCATAGTGTGCGAGGAAGACCAGCCAAGAAAACAAGTGTTTAGCACCTTGAGAAGAGAAGAAAAACATGGAAATTCATTGGATTTATAGGACTATAGCGGGGACCTTGCCAGGTACACACTATAGAGAATTGGAGGGGGGAGCTTCTAATGGACTGTGTTGTAGAGAAGGTATTTCTCTCCCCGTGGTGTGTGGGGAAAGCATTGGGGTGCCAAAGAGATATTTTTTGTTCCTAAGACTCAACAAATTGTTCCTGGAAATTAATTCCTTGCTCTGAGTTGATAGATTGATCTGAAATTTGCTTAGGGTGTCATTTTCTCCCTTGTAGTATCATAGCCTGGCTAGGGGTGGCCTATTGCATATAGATTGATGTGAAACAATGCCTACAATTGGGTGGAAAATCTCTCACCCTCAGTCAATTGTTTGGACAACATCTTATAAACGAATAATTTTCTCTTCCCTATTTCGAAAATTCATATACATATTTAAATTATGAAAAATTGTATTGGTCTGTGCAAAAAGATAATGTTTAGTAGTCAAAGAATTGAATGGATGTAATGTTGTATGTTTCCTGTGTGTAAAGGTGATCCAGATTATTTTTGGCACAAAATGAGAGCGGAGATATAATAAAGAAATGTACAGAGATATCTCAGATATCTAATAATATAACAAAAATATATCAGAGATGCAACCATAAACACAAAGATACATTAATAAACATTTTTTTATTAATGAGCAAAAATGTACAAAGACTGTAAAAATACAGAGTGAAAGCCTCACTAGAATGGTGGCAGCTTATCTCTAAGAAAATATGTGTCCACTACTCGCATTCGCAAGAAGATGATTTTACAATGAGGCTCCAAAGGCCTTTTTATCATAAATAAAATCCAAAACCCTAACCCCGGAAGATGAAAAGCCAACAATTTTGTGGACCCCGTTTTGGGTAGTTTGGTGTATCAATTTCCTGGGGGCGTAACTTTGGCATACAATCTCTGTTTGGGGCGCACGATAGCTCGTTGGAAAGGTATCGTCGAGGAGATTCATTTTGGGGGCCTAATTAGAGACTTAGGATATCATTGAGAAGATCGATCCCGAAAATCCTTCATTTAGGCCCTCAAAATGGCCCTGGAAGTTAAAAATTGCTAAAAATAGTAATTTACCAAAATTACCAGATTTTTTTTTTGAGCCAGTTGGAAAATGTGGGTGGCCATCGATATCCACCTGGATCAAAAGGTGATTTATTTTTGTTGGTCTGTGAAGAGAGATATGATGAAATGCTTAAAATATTTGAAGGAAATGTATCTATGTAATTTTCTATGTAAACCATGAATTATTGACTAGTTATCGTTCTTAGAAATTCATGTTTTTTTTTTTTCGTAAGTGAGTTGAAATTCTATATTACTGAGAAAAATATGGTACAAAAAGGAAAAGAGGGGTATCCCCTAATCTTCCAAAAAGGAAACCAGATCAGGGATCTCGAAGTTGCATTGTCTACATAAGCGAGGGGAGGGATGGGCCGCTACCCGGGGAAACCGACCCAATCTCCGAAAACTCGTTTGAAAAATCTATACCATAATATATACATAAAACCAAGAAAGTATAACAGGGGTTTATCATACACTGATAAACAAAAAGACCATTGGTTGAGGCTGCGCTAGTCCAAGAGGATTGGATGGCTTTCCTCTCCTTCCTTTCTTGCCTCGTTCTCCTATTTCTGCTCCACCGTGCGTGTCTTTCTTATGCAGGCTGGTGTTCCGCATTGGTCTGCTGGAGTGATGTCCATGTGGTGGACATAACAAAGGTAGAGGTGGAATTGTCTAGCCATTCTTTCCATTTTTTCGTTTTGGTTCCTCTGGTCCTTTGCTATTCTTCTTACGTTGGCCTCCAGGTTGCTAAGGCGGATCAGAATTTTTGTGAGTTCCTTCTTATGGCCACGGTTTGCCACCCTGCTGGTCTCGTTCTTGTCAGCTCTCAGCTTACTTATCAAAATTTTTGTGCGCCAAGCTTCCTCCACCGTTTTGTGGTAGAGGGTTGTCCTAGGCTGTGTGGCCCCTGGGTCCCTTATCCCGTCCGCTTCTTGGATGAGTTTCGCCCAGGCTTTGCCCTGGTGCTTGGTGTTGACTTCTCTCTCCCACCTGTCGATGACCGCTTTTCCCTTTGGATCGACCTGCTGAAGAAAGGTGCCTTTGGCCTCTCTGGCCACCTGCTCCATCCTAGTGATCTTCCAGGCACTCTTTGGAAGTTCCTCCCCCTGGGGCCCCCTCTTACTCTGGGTATTCTTCATTCTTACCATCTCTCTTTGAATGTAGTGGCTTCTGTCTTGACTTCGTCCTCCGCTTCTATTCACCCCTTCCTGGTCTCTGTAATTACTGCTCGCTGGTATGTAGCTATCCCTGATGCTTCTTCTTTTAAGGGGTTACCCTGGATGCGATCTTATCCTGGTAATCATGGGTCTCCCGTAAAGGCATACCTTTTGGTCCTTTTTCACCGTTTCAGAGTGTGTGCGCTTGGGATTCCCGCCGTCGTCCCTGCACCAATCCTTTTCCTTGCACACTTTACTCTAATCATTTCCTCCCACCGTATCTGTGAGTGGATGAGGTGTACCCATTCTTGCCCACGGGCTATCCTTTTGATCTTTGTCCTTTGCCGTCTGTGGATTAACCTTTCTTCTCTCCCACGAACAACCCCTGTACTTCATTCTATTGACATGACCGTGGTTTCGTACCTCCTCTTGTGGTGTGACCATGATTTGCATTGTAACTCATGTTTAAATGGTGGCCTATTGGATTCTGCCTGGATCCTACTTTCCCTTCAATTAATTCTGCACCTTCAGCTGCGATGTGGTCGTCCGTACTTTGGTTGTCGTCATAGTCCTTTGCCGCTAGTTGGGTACAATCCTTCCGAAACTGGCCATTCGAGATGTTACTCCATGTGGAATCCAGTTCTGTTCCTTCCTTGTCGACCCCATTCGTTTGTGATTCTATCCGCTAATTCATTTGCTGACCTTCGAACCCAGCGCAACTCCATTGTGATCCTTGTCTGCAAATGCTCTTGAATTTTCTGTAGGGAGTAAGCCAAGCACCAGTGCCTCTGAATTTTTCCCACTCTGGTGCCATTTTGGAGTTTCTTTATTGTGTTGATGACCAACATGGAATCTCCTTCCACTATGACGTTGGTCATCCCTTCCCGGTGTAGTATCTCAAGGCCGGTCTCCAGGGCTCCAAATTCCACAACGTTGTTGGTTGAGTTCCCCAGACTCCCAGTGTACAACCAGATAATTTTTCCTTGATTGTCCCTGATTACTCCCCCCATTCCTGTCCGTCCTGGGTTACCTTTCGACGCCCCGTCGAAATTTAGCTTGAGGGATCCCTCTGGTGGCGGTTTCTAGCTGCGCTCACCTACTTGTAGTTGTGGCAAATGTCTTATCTGATTGGGGTTGCGTCCTTATTTTAGTTGAAAAGTCTCTAGAATTCTGAGATCCCGGTCTGTGAGTTGCGCTCCTCCTGTTTGGCAGTTGCGGCTCTGTACCGTTTCTCTTGTCATGGATATTATTGTTTCCTTGATCTTTCCTGTCGTCCATCTTTGGTTCTTGAATATGCATTGGTTCTGTTCCTTCCATATTGCCCAAATGATCATGCCGAGAATGAGGGTCCAACATAGATTCACCTCTTCGTTTTCGCTGTAATTTTCCTTCCATGTGTTTATAGTTGCAGAAATATTACCTCTGATCCTATTAGATTGTCGGAAGATGCCTGTCACCCAGTCCCAGACTTCTGCTGTGTAGGGACATTCATCCAGGAGATGGTTTGTTGTTTCCTCCTTTTCTTCACATAGGTGACATCTTGAAGGGCCTATGAAACCTCTCTTCTTTAGGTTCTCCCAAGTTAGTATTCAGTTGTGTAGTATTAGCCACTGGAAGATTTTTATTTTTGGCCAATGAGGGTCATTCCAGAGCTTGTCCCATTGATGCGTCGAGTCTTCTTGGTCCTGGTCCGTTATATAGTGGCATACTTCTTTAAGATTGAATTCCCCGCCATCTTTGTGCCCCCATATCAGCTGGTCATTTCCATCTGTGACTACAATTTTTCATCTCCCCAATTCCTCCTCCACCTTTGTTACTGTTGTTGCGGTCTGGTCTCTAGTCTGTGGGGTGAGAGTGTTCCAGATTCTCCAGTTGTTGCGATCCGTTTCTTGTTTTCAGTAATGGTAGACTCGGGTTTTGCCTTGCGCCATCATCTCCTGTTGGAGTTCCTCCTGACCCAGTTTTTCTATTATAGGTTCCTGTTGCCAGACATCCTCCCAGAATCGGGAGGTTCTGTCATTCCTTATTTCCCAAAAGTTGTGTGTCTAGATCCAGGTCTTGTTGCACCAGGCTAGGTTCCATATGGCAGAACCTTCCCTGGTGCCTCTAAAGCGGATTTTGTCCTAGTCGCAAATTTCCGAGGCATACTTTGCCTTCGACAGGTTGACCCATGGCGTGGCCGTTTCTTTGACCCAGAGCCACCAAAGTTTCACCCCATAGGCATCATTGGTCACTTGCGGGTCGTGTAACCCCATGCCTCCTTTGCTTTTTGGTTTACAAACCTTCTCCCAAGCCACCAATGCCCATTTTTTCCTTGTTTCCGCTCCTTTCCATAGGAAGTCCCTTTGTATGGTTCTTCATTTTTGTAGAATCCCCTTGGGGGTTGGGAAAACTGACATCATAAAGGTTGGGATAGCTTGCAAAACTGACTTGGTTAGGATAAGTCTTCCGGCTAGGTTGAGGGATCTATACGTCCAATTTTTTACCCGGTCTTGTAGCTTGTTGACTATTCCTTCCCAAGTTGACAGCTTGATAGATTTGTCTGTCAGGGGAATGCCTAGGTACTTGGCTGGGAGGGATTTGCATTCAAAGCCCAAGATGTTGGCCAAATTCTTTTGGATAACAGGGTTGGTATTAAAGAAGAAGATCATAGATTTGGATTGGTTTATCTCTACCCCCGAGGCTTCCCTAAACTCATCTAAGATGCGTTTGTAGGCTTTCACTTCCTTGATTGTGGGTATGCCATGAAGTAAGGTATCATCCACAAATGGTTGGTGTGTATAAGTCGAGCAATTTTCGTAGGGTTTGATACCTTTTATTTCCCCTGTTGCGGTTGCGCTTTTTATGCTTCGACTGAGACCTTCCATAATTAGGATGAATAGGAAGGGGGACAACGGGTCTCCTTGTCTGATGCCTCTCGTGGGCCAGTAAGGTTTGGCAAGGGCTCCATTTACTAGTAGCGAGAAGCTGGTTGTGGATACGAGGTTGACTATCCACCTGATCCAGCGTTGGGTGAAGTCAAAGGCTTCCAGGGTCCTAACCATATAGTGCCAACTGATTTTGCTAGGTCCAATTGTATTATCATTCCCCCTCTTTTCTGAAGCTTCAGGGTGTGGATAAGTTCGTGGGCATGGATAATATTGTCCATTATTTGCCTTCCTTTCATGAAACCTGCCTGTTCTTGTGAGACCAGTGTGGGTAGGATTGGTTTTAATCTATTTTCTATAACCTTGGAAATTATCTTATACACCACATTGCACAACGCTATAGGTCTGTAACGATCGAGGGTTTTGGCTTCATTTTCTTTGGGGATAAGTGTAATCATTGTAGCATTTAGTGCTTTCAAAATGGAGGCTGACCTTCTAGAGTCTTCCACTACTCTATAAACATCATGTTTGACGACTTCCCAACATGATTTGAAGAACTCCACTGTGAAACCATCTGGGCCTGGGGCTTTTCCATTGGGCATTTCCTGGAGTGCTTGGTCTATTTCCTCCTCTGCAATGGGCTTGTTCAGGTTGTTAATTTGTTCTTATGTTACCAGGAGAGGGATATGCTGGATTACCTTTTGTATGGCCTCTGTTCTATCTTGGTAGGTTCCTGGGCTATTCCATGGAAGTGGTTTACCAGATTTGTTTCGATGTCCTTATGTGACTCTCTTTCTATGCCATCCTGGTCCCTAATCTTCAAGATTTTGTTATGGGCTCTTCTGGCCATGGTTGTTCTATGAAAAAAATTAGTGTTCCGTTCTCCTTCCTTAAGCCATATGATCTGGGAATTTTGTCACCAGAGAGTTTCTTCTTGCTGGCACCGCTCCTCCCATTCCTGGGTCATCTATATTTCCTCCTTTTTCCACTCCTCATTGTAACCCTCCAAAATGCAGGTTTCCTGGAGCTTTTTCATTTTTTCTTCAATGTTGATCTTTTCTTGGTTTATATCCCCAAAAGTGTCCTTGTTCCACTCCTTGAGCCTATATTTGATATGTTTTAGTTTCTTATAGAGTTTGAACATCCTTGTCCCTTGCTTTGGTTGCTCCTCACGCCACCACTATTTGATTCTTTCCTTGAAAGTCGGGTGTTCAATCCATAATTTCTCAAATCTGAAAGGTCTGTTCTTTGGTGTGGTTTGGAAGCCTGCTTCCATTTGTACTAGCCAGTGATCAGATCCCCCCCATGGAAGGATGTTGCAGTCGAAGGTTAGCCCCTGCATAATGATTGACTCTGACACTGGGAATCTGTCGAGTCTTGTTGCTACCTGATGCTGGCTCATTCACTTATTGTTCCAGGTGAACTGGCCATTATCGGTTTTCAGATCTACCATCTCCGATGTGTCTATGAATTTTGAGAACTCCTCCGCATCTCTATCCAATCTTCTTGTACCTCCTTTTTTCTTCGCAAGTGACGTGATGATGTTGAAATCTTCGGCTAGGATCCAATGAAGGTTGTTGGCTCGGTTTTTAAGATCATCTAGGTCTCTTAGCATTCCTCTCCTATCCTCTGACACCTCGGGTCCATACACATTAGTGCATAAAATCAGCTCTGTGTTCCCAATGAGTTGCATGCGGATCGTAAGGGTATGCCTTGTCGCTTCAGCTGCTATTAGGATTAGTACTTGTGGGTTCCACAGGGTGAGGATACCTCCTGCCATTTGGTGGCCTCCAATAGCCACCATCTTGTACTTGCGCCATCGTTGTTGACTGATTGTTTCCATTCTGTTTGTATTACATTCTCTTGAATAAAACAGAGATCCGGTTGTTCCTGTTTTAGTCTATTCCTAAGGATTTGTTTCTTTCTTGGGATGTTTAGGCCTCTTATATTCCAAGTTATAACCTTCATTTAAACATGCGGGGGGGAGTTGGGGAAGAGTTTTTTTTATCTTACCCGAGTTTATCAGTAGCGCTCCAAGCTCCTGTAGGGCTACACTATTTGATTTCCTGCCTTTTTTCCTCCGCGTCTGCTTGGGTGAGAGCTGTGGTTGTCCCTCGCCGACTTTGACTCCTAGGTGTCTAATCTCACTATGTGTACGCTTTAGGCCTCTAGCTTTGGCTTCCTCCCTTAGGAGGAACAAGTACTGGATGCGGTCAAGTTGCTCTGTTGGTACATTGTCTACTCCATGCCTTTTCCATTGCTCCAGTATGTTCGTGAGATCTATCCCTTCCCTTTCCACAAGGTCTCTGAGTTCTGGATCTTCTATGCCTACTTCGCTTGGTGTCATTTCCGCCTCTCCCTCTGCTTCTTTCATGGGGGTGTTGTCGTCTCTGATTTCTCCTTCCATCGGAGTTGCCCAGCTTCCCTGTTCCTTCTGGTTATTTGGTCGGTCGGTGGGCTAGTTTGGTGTTTGTTCTCTGACTTCCTTAGCTTTTTCCATATCCTTATTGGCTTCTGCGCCTTGATTGGTTTTATCCCGTCCTTCCAGGTTATTCCGGACCTCTGGGTTATTTCCTGCTTGGGATTTTCTCTGCTTTTTGTTGGCTCTACTTCTAGGGTTTGGTTTAACAAACCCATCCTCTGCATCCTGCCGTGGTTTGGGGTTTTTCGTTTCCTGTTTTTTATTGAGAGCGCATTCCCTGATCAAATGACCATGTTCATGGCACCTTCTACATCATAAGGGGATCTATTCATAATCAATGTTTTGAATCCATTCCTCATCCCTGAATTCGAGGCTTATGGCTTCTGGGAGTGCTCCCGACACATCCATCTCTATACATATTCTTGCGTAAGATGTGTATCTCCCTTTCAGGGTGGATTTTGCTATCTTTATATATTTCCCCAGTTTATTCCCTACTGCTTCAAAAGTAGAGGGTAACCAATAGTCTAAAGGTAGGGAATAGAGTCTCAGCCAAACCAGTACCTTTTTGAAAGTCTCTTTTTCTGGGGAGAAGTTCTCCTTCCATGGCTGCATGTACAGTCCTGCTGATGCATGGAAGTATGGCCCTCCTTCAAATACTCTATCTCTGTCTTCTAGGTTTATGAAGACTGTTGTGAAGAAACCTTTCAAGCCCAGATGGAGTTCCACTTCCCCATTTGGCTTCTAGTGATATTTGATCCAGTTGCGCAACGTTCTTTCAGTGGGCCACAAGCCCATAAATTTGCAGATTAGCGCATGCGCCTTCATCTGATCCTTGTAGAGTTGCGTCTGCGGGTCCTCCATTATCACCTTGGGTATTGTTATCGCACGGTTTGTAGGAAGGGTTTAGGCAGCTTGAGTCAAGGCTTAAAACCGGCGTAACAGGAGCATCCCCACCCACTGTCACCTCGATGGGGGCTCTTTCTATTTAGGAGGGCTAGTCCAAGGGAGACGTCCCTATGTAATCTGGGTTAAAAGGGAAAAAGGGGTAATGGCAAAGATAAGAGGTTCCCTTTCACAGATTACTGCCCAATAAGAGATAGTCAAGAGAAAAGTCTTCCACTGAATGGCACCTGTTTGCAAGACAAGACAAATGACTAGAATGTGTGCTGCAGTGGACTAGTACTTCAAAGGATTAATGACTATCTTCAAGCATACATATGAGCAATGATTAGATATAATTATTGACGAAGTCAATGATTATCAAACAAAGACAAAATCACTTCTTCAATAAGTACATCAAGAGACAAAAGCATTCAATGTGCAAATCAATCCTTGTATTATATCAACATGCAATAAATGTCTCAAATTAGCTCATATAAGTAATGTTGCTGCATCACTTATGCAGAAAGGTGACGTCAGCCCTAGAATCAAATCACTTTGAAAGAAAAAGAGTGCAACGTTTTGTCAAATTAGCTTATAAGTGTAATCAATGACTCAAGATCTATCAAATCAAGTGATAAAAGTCACAACGTTTTCAGCCAAGCAAAGATCAAATAAGTGTGACGTCAGCCCTATAATGTTTCTGCATATAGGGTTAGGGTTAGCTAGCCAATAAGAGGACGT
>ML779043.1:70753-111462 GCA_009831015.1 Picea engelmannii
CGACCAGAATGTGATGAAAAATCAACTGTCTTGATTTGAGACAATGGTTTGTGGGATTCCAAAATGTACCTAGACTCGTTCAAAGTAGAGCTTGGTAGTGGCCTCTATTGTGATGCTCTTAATGAAGGTGACCATAATCGCCATCTTAGAAAAGCGATCAATAACCACAAAGACACAGTCATTTCCCCGCTTGATGGACGAGAGGCCCGACATGTAGTCCATTGAGATGGTTTCCCATGGCCTTTCAAGAGTAGGTAGAGGGGTGTACATGCCCTGTTTCTTAGTGGTTGGTTTGGCAATAACGCAGGCAGTGCAGGACCTGATATACTTGTTGACCACCTGTCGAAGTTTTGACCAGTAGAAATGTTTTTGCAGCATTGCTACTGTCTTTTTGACGTCGAAGTGTCCTGCCACCTGAATGTAGTGGGATTCCCAGATCAACTTCACTCGCTCGCTTGATGGAACACATATATGGCCTAGACAACACAACAACCTGTCCCGAATTGGAAATTAGCGACAACTGCGTTTGCACCCAACATTTGGTAGGTGGTGGCAAAGTCTAGATCTGTCTCATAGAGTTGGGGCCATCCATAGGTATCATGTCCATAAGAGTCTAGCACCATGGTGAGTTCCGTGACTGGAAGTCTGCTGAGGCAATCAACAACATGGTTGGTGCTTCCTGTTTTATACTTGATGTTGAGGTGAAATTGTTGCAAGTTTGTGGACCACTTCTGATGGCGGTCATTCTGCAATTTTCCTTGTGTCTGCATGAACTGTAGTGGATTATGATCATCATGGATGATTGTCTCCTTCCCAAGAATGTAGTATCTACACTGGTGGCAGGCTTGCACAATGGATTACATTTATTTATCGTAAGTAGGGTACTTACAAACAACATCTGATAGTGTCTCACTATGATATGCCATAGGATTTTCATGCTAAGTGAGAATGATGCCCACAACATAGTCTGAAGCATATGTCTTGATCTCAAAGAGTTGTTGCAAGTCCTGTAGTGAAATTATTGGGGCTGAGCACAAGTGTTGCTTCAAATCATTGAACGCTTGTTATTGGCACCGACCCCACACAAATTTCTCCTTACCACCACCCCTGGTTACTTGGATGAGGGCCCATGCAATATGGGAGAATCCCAACATGAAATTGCGGTAGAAATTGGCAAGGCCCAAGAAGCTCTGAAGCTCAGTGAGTGTGGTTGGGGCAGGCCAGTCACAGATGAATTGGATCTTGGCTGGATCCACATGTACGCTATGTTGATCAATGATGTATCCTAGGTAATGGATCTTGTCCATACTGAAGGATCATTTTTCCAAGTTGGTGTATAGCTTGTGCTACCACAGGGTGTGCAAAACCTCCTGAATACGCTGCAAGTTTTCTGCCCAAGTCTTGTTGTAAATGAGGATGTCATCCAGATACACCACTACAAAAGTATTGGTGAATGGTCGCAGGATATCGTCCATCATCCTCATGAAATTGGCTGGAGCATTTGTCAAACCAAAGGGTGTGACCAACCATTCAAAAATACCTTCCTTTGACTTGAAGGCGGTCTTCCATACATCTATTTGTTCTATCGGGACCTGGTGGTAGCCAGAATTCAGATCAATCTTACTGAACTATTTGACCCCCGTGATTTGATCAAGGAGGTCATCGATTCAGGGAATCGGGTACCAGTTTCTCACTGTGATCTTATTCAGGGCCCAGTAATCAATACATAGTCACCAGGTTCCATATTTCTTCTGTACCAGCACGATTGGGCTCTCACAAGGTGACGAGATGGGATGGATGTTCCCCTTGTGGAGCAGTTCTTAGATATGTTGCTTGATCTCCTCATTCTCTAATAGAGAGCAGCGGTAGACTATCCCATTGGGCAGCGATGCGTCGGGGGTCAGATCGATGGGGTGCTTGACCTGACAGTGCAGAGGTACCCCAGTAGGTGAGGAGAAGATATCTGAGTTTTCTTCCATGACCTTATCCACTTGATTCTGCTGTGTGGAGAGGTTGGAAGCAAAGAACCTGGATGTGGCTTCTATCTTTCGCTCATTCTGAGAGAAAATCACAAAGAAGACAAACTTCCTCATTTGAGAGGTGACCTTCCTACATTGCTTGGTAGAGATCAAGGAAATAACACTAGGTGGGACTGCCTTGGGTATCTTGTACAATTTCTTGTTCAAAGTAATAATAACACTATGAGGCCTAGACTCATATAGAACATGACGTTTCCATAAATATGGTTGGCCCAAAAGAACATTGCAAACTTGGAGAGGGTAAACATCACAAAATACCTTGTCTTTGAAGGGATTGATGTCGTATGACGTGAGTTATTTTTGGCTGACATGAATGTTGCTTCCTTGGCGGAGCCATCCGATGGTGTAGGGCTGTGGGTGCAGCGTTGTCGGTAGGGAGAATCGCTTGACAACCTCTACTGAGATGAGGTTCTTCTGGCTACCGCTATCAACGATGTAGTGCAGCGGGGTACCCTTCACCCACATTTGCGAATGAAAAAGGCGTTCGCCTTCCTTTGGCTCGTCTGGTTAACCGGGCTGGAGCTTGGTGGTAGCAAAAATTCTACATCAATGATTCGTCTCGCCCTTTCTGGTTCTGACTCAGAGTTGGAACTCGCATATGATTTAGAGGCTTTTGCCTCAGCCACCAATGACTACTTTGATCAACAATCAACAATGTTATGCCGGGGGCTCTTATGGAAGTTGTGCCACTTCCTGGTATCTTTCTTTGTATTTTTGGTGTCCTTCTTTTCTTGTGGCCTAGACTGGTTGTCCTGAGGCTGTCTATATTTTCTCTATCCTTTGTTTTACAGGTTGGGGTCGCCCTTTCCTGGATTTTTTTGTGAGGGGTTCCTAGGCCCAAATTTATGTGTCTTTTGTTTGAGCTTCTTCTCGATTTTGACAAAATACTTTTAGGTCTCACCCAAGGATGAGATGTCTAGAAACTCCATTTCGACCGGAATGTATCTATGCAGACTGTCATGATACTTGAGCACCAGATGTCTTGGTGTGCAATGTATGGAATATATTTGTGAACTCAGGAACTGCTTGGTCTCTTTCATGCCGCAGTGTGGTCCATTTTGTGTACAGGTCGTCATAACTTCCAACAGAGTAGTATTGTTACTTAATAGCATCCCTAAAGGATTTCCAGGTGACTGCGACTGTAAATAATCAAGGTTATGTTGATGATTGCAGCTACGTGAGACATTCTCCAGCTTACAAACCAGAGAGAAATCCCCTGAGAGGGGTGTGTGGTTCCTATCTGAGATAGAGCTGGAATGTGGAGATGGCCTCCTCCTTAGAGAGAGTTGAGAAGAACTCCAGATGATTCTCCTGTTTAACGTAATGAGAAATGAGATCTGCAGAGTTGGATGTGCCTGTGGTCGAGCACAAGGTGAACGTGTGAAATCCAAAAGTGCTGGGTGCATCATCATGAAAACAGAAATGAAGATGATGTATTAGCCTCCTTTTTGCAGAGAGTTGATGAGAAAATCCAAATGACTCTCATGTGTAATGCGGTGGGAAAGAAGATCTGTTGAGGGGGCATGCCTGTGGATGATCACATGTGAATGTGATCCTAGTGGTTGAGCACTAGAAGTGGTTCTTATGTGTAATGCAGTGAGACAGAGATATGGACATCCATATGGATGTTCCCCTAGTGGATGAGCACTAGTGGGTGTATAATATCCCTTGCTACATTGTTCAAGAGTCATACCTTCCTGCAACCCTAATTGTAATGTAAAAGGTATAGGTCAGCCCCACCTTAATGTAATTGTTAATTAAAGTAAAATATAATTAATCTGGTCAATATTAATTATGAGATAGAGAGGTCGGCCCTGTTGTGCCAATAGACACTTCTGTTGACAGGTTCAGTTTAGTATAAGTAAAGGTAAATTCCCCATTGAGGAATCATATCTTTCATGTGAGTTTGGAAATTTCAGCAAGTACATCTTCTTGGGAAAAGTGCGCACCTCTCTTGGGCGCTAGTCTTCCAGGGTTTGAACACCCTCTTGTGTGCTAGGTTTTATTGGTGGTGAAGGTCTCTCTCTTGAAGAATATATCAAAGGATTTTGGTTGGGTTTTCTTCTCTTGTTGAGAAGAGTTTCCCAGGATACTTCTTGTGTTCTTGTGCATGGTGTTTCTTCTTGTGATCTTGGTTGCTGTAACATTATTGGTTATGGTTAAGTGAAATGATAAAAATGGAATGAACTTCATGCTTAACCTTGCTTATTGAAAAATCAACATGGTATCAGAGCATAGGTCTTCAAGATCCCATTGCACAAACATTTTCCAGCCATCCTCTCTCTCTCTCTTCTGCAGAAACCGTACGACCCTTCTAGGGTTCCTAGAAATTCCATACGACCTACTCTTCTGAGGGTTTCTATCACTTGAAACTTGGAGGTTAAGGATAAAAAGGACACAAGTGTGTACGGTCTCCTTCAACACGCCTCCAACAAGTCTCAAATTTCAATTCTGATCATTTTGACTTTTTGGCCCTAGGGTTTCTAGGGTTTCACTAATTTATGTAGAAATTTTCAAAATTGTGTTTCTGCAACTCTTTGAAGAAGCTCTTTAGCTTACCAGGGCTATCATATTTCTCTAAGGCTTATTGTTGGCAGTCATAAGTCCAACAAAACCTAAAATTTCTACTAGCCTAGCCTAGCCGTTAGGTTTTCTAGCCTAGTTGACAAGGGTTGTGAAGAATCCAAAAATGAGCAAAATCATGATGGGAGGAAAGCTTGATGATTCAAGCAAACTCAGTTCCAGGAAGACAAGACCTCAAATAAATGAAGACATCAACATCTCAGCACTTTCAGGTATGGTCCCTACCAATGATAATACTTGGTTAACTGATAGTGGTGCCTCCAGACACATGATCGGTCTTGGAAACCACCTAACACATTTCGTTGAGAAAGAGACAAATCTACATGTTGTTCTTGGAGATGATGCTAGATATAATGTGAGGGGAGTTGGAACTTCTACCTTCCAACTAGATTCAGATATGGAACTTCAACTAAAGGAAGTACTATATGTACCCGGAATGAAGAGAAATCTTGTCTCTATTTCTGACTTGGAAGACAAAGGCTACAAGATTACTTTATCAGAAGGAAGAGTCCTTGCATGGCACAAAGACTCTCACATAAACTCTGCCAAGGTAATTAGTGTCTGAGAAAACATCTTGTACAGATTAACCATTAAACCAGTTCGAGCCTTGCTACATGACACTATCAACTTAAGTGAGCTATGGCATAAAAGACTTGTTCACATTCATTATAGAGCCCATTCCAGCTCTAGGGAAAATGGCAACATGTCTACCAGAAATACAGATTCAACATAAAGGTGTTTGCAAAGTTTTTTCTCTTGGAAAAAATGTTAAAGGATCATTCTCAAGCAGTGACAATAGATCCAAGGAAATCTTGGACTTGATACATTCATATGTATGTGGGTCAATGACTGTTGCATATATGAATGGGTACCTATACTATGTAATCTTCATATACGATCACTACCAGAAAACGTGGATTTACTTTCTCAAGAACAAGGATGGAGTCCTTGGAAAATTTCAAGAATACAAAGCTCATGTTGAGAACCAAACCGAAAGAAAAATCAATATAATAAGATCAAATAATGGAGGAGAATACACCTCAAAAGAATTCAATAGTTTTTGTATTGAAGTAGGCATCAAGAGGGAGTTCACAGTTCCTTACAACTCTCAACAAAATGGGGTTACTGAAAGGAAAAACATAACTATCATTGAGGCAACCAAAGCAATGATACATGATCAGATTCTACCTATGACTCTATGGGAAGAAGCATGTATGACAATAGTATATGTTCAAAGCTGAAGTCCTCATTAGATCTTGAAGAACATTACTCCAGAAGAAGCCTTCACCAAAGTGAAGCCTGAGATCGGACACTTCGGAATATTTGTATGTCCTGTATATCTTCATGTACCCAAAGAAAAGAGATCCAAACTAGAACCTTCAGGAAGAAAGGGCACATTTGTAGGATACAATGAATCCTCAAAATCCTATCAAATCTACATTCCTGGTCAGAGACAAATTGAAGTAAGAAGAGATGTTACTTTTGAAGAAGAAGTAGCCTTTCAAAAATCCAGAGAACCTTAGATGGAAATTGATAGTGAAACAATACCTTCTCCCCCTTCAACAATTTAGAGGGAGACATATACTATTCGATATGATCCAATAGCTCCAGTTGATCCAATTGATCCAGCCGATTCAGTTGCTCCAAGAAACATACCCAGAGACATTACAGTTGGACATAAAGGGCCTGCTTGGGCCTGGCAAACTCTACAAGAAGCAGAAGGGCATAAATACCCACAAGGAACAACTAGAGAGAGTAAGAGACCAAAGAGATTCTCAAGCTACCTTTCAGCCATGACCCACATTATTGACTCAAATCCATCTTGTCATGGAGAAGATTTAGGTGAACAAGTATGGCAAGATGCCATGACTGAAGAATGCCAATCTATATTAAAAAATGATGTATGGGATGTTGTTCCAAGACCAGAGGGAAAGTCTGTAGTGACTTCCAAATGGATTTACAAAATCAAGCATGTTGTTGATGGAAGCATCAAAAAATACAAATCATGATTTGTGGCCAGAGGGTTTTCACAAATAGAGGGAGTTGACTATGACGATACTTTCACACCAGTAGCCCGATACACCTCCATTTGATCTATCATTGCACTAGTTTCTTCCACGGGTTGGAAGCTACATCAGATGGATGTAAAGACAACCTTTCTCAATGGTGAAATTGAGAAAGAAGTTTATGTGGAGCAACCAAAAGGATTCGTTGTACACAACAGAAGATCTCATGTATGCAGGTTGAAGAAATCCCTATATGGTCTAAAGTATATGATGAGTTTGGGCTTCAACAAGAGTGTTGTCGATCCAAACTTATATTACCACATTGATGGAAATGAGTGTTTGATTTTGGTCCTATATGTGGACATCCTTTTCCTTAGCGGTTCAGAGAGACTCATTGCTGAGTGCAAACGAGCATTGACTGCTAAATTTGAGATCGAGGACTTGGGCTTGATGCACTACTTCTTAGGTCTAGAAGTATGGCAGAGGACAGATGAGATTTTCCTAAGTCAAGGAAAATATTTTGTGGATATACTAAAAAAGTTCGGCATGACAGAATGCAAATCCATGCCCACTTCAATGGTAATGGATTTGAAGAAGACGAGTGATACTGATTCAGTAGAAGTAGATCCACACTTATACCGATAGTTGATTGGATCATTGATGTATTTGATTAACACCAGACCAGATATTTTCTATGCAGTGAATGTGCTTAGCCAGTTTATGAACCAACCGAGATAGACACACTGGATAGCTGCAAAACATGTATTGAGATACTTACAAAGCACAATTGGTTATGGCCTAAGATATGCCTCCAGTGTAGATTTGAGCCTGCAAGGATATGCCGATGCATAATTGGGAAGGAAGCGTAGTGGACAAAAAAAACACCTCCAGTTGTTGCTTCACTTTAGGGTCTACCATGGTTTCCTGGTACAGTAGGAAACAAAGCTCTGTAGCATTGAACACTGCAGAGGCAGAGTACATTGCATTGAGTGTAGCAGTCCACAAAGCAGTGTGGCTTCACAAACTTCTGACTGACTTGTTCGATCATGAGGTTGATCCTACTACTATTCATTGTGATAACCAGAGTTGTGTAAATCTCTTCGAGAACCTTGTGTTTCATGACATATCGAAACACATTGAGATAAAGTATCACTATATTAGAGACATGGTGCAAAGGAAGACAATACACGTGAAATATCTTCCTACTCATGAATAGATCACAAATATCTTCACCAAACCACTTGCCAAGACTAAGTTCGAGTATTTTCGTGAGAGACTTGGCTTGGTGGAAAATGCCTCCCTAGCTTAGAGGGAGTGTTGATGATTGTAGCTATGTGAGAAATTCTCCAGCTTACAAACCTGAGAGAAATCCCATGAGAGGGGTGTGTGGTTCCTATCTGAGACAGATTTGGAATGTAGAGATGGCCTCCTCCTTATAGAGAGTTGAGAAGAACTCCATATGATTCTCCTGTGTAATGTAGTGAGAAAGGATATCTGCAGAGTTGGATGTGCCTGTGGCTGGGCACAAGGTGAACATGTGAAATCCCAAAGTGTTGGGTGAATAGTCATGAGAATAGAAATGAGGATGATGTATTAGCCTCCTCTGAGCATAGAGTTGATGAGAAACTCCAAATGTCTCTCCTGTGTAATGCAGTGGGAAAGAAGATATGTTGAGTGGACATGCCTGTGGATGAGCACATGTGAACTTGATCCTAGTAGTTGAGCACTAGAGGTGGTTCTTCTGTGTAATGCAATGAACCAGATATATGTACATCCATATGGATGTGCCCCTAGTGGATGAGCACTAGTGGGTGTATAATATACCTTGCTATATTGTTCAAGAGTCAGACCTGCCTGTAACCCTAATTGTAATGTAAAGGGTATAGCTCGGCCCCACCTTAATATAATTGTTAATTAAAGTAAAAGATAATTAATTTGGTCAATATTAATTATGAGATAGAGAGGTCAGCCTTGTTGTTCCAATAGACACTTCTGTTGACAGGTTCAATTTAGTATAAGTAAAGGTAAATTCCCCATTGAGGAATCATATATTTCATGTGAGTTTGGAAATTTCAGCAAGTACATCTTCTTGGGAAAAGTGCACACCTCTCTTGGGTGCTAGTATTCTAGGGTTTGAGCACCCTCTTGTGTGCTAGGTTTTATTGGTGGTGAATGTCTCTCTCTTGAAGAATATAGCAAAGGATTTTGGTTGGGTTTTCTTCCCTTGTTGAGAAGGGTTTCCCAGGATACTTCTTGTGTTCTTGTGCATGGTGTTTCTTCTTGTGATCTTGATTGTTGCAACATTATTGGTTATGGTTAAGTGAAATGATAAAAATGGAATGAGCTTCATGCTTAACCTTTCTTATTGAAAAATCAACAGGTTCCTTTGTTTCCTTTTTCTCACAAAAATTTTCCCACCACTCTTTGACATGGGGAACGACTTTGAAAAAGTAATCTTTTCTCTATTCGAGAAGTTATGGACAGAGAAATACCCTTCTAGAAAATTCAACCATTTGTCCACAACATCTGCGTCTATATAACCTTCAAATATAGGAATATCGAAGTTGATTTGTAACTTGAAGGGGGGACACCTCCATTTGAGGAAGATGCGTCCCCTATTGGTAGTCGCTGAAGGATTTGCACAAAATTATCCATCATCTGGTTCCTTTGTTGTGTGAGGGATTCCTCGAGCAACATTTTGAAGGGATCTCCAATCCCATCATCTTTCTTTTCTCCCGACATGATAGGTCGCTTGGGCGTGCAAGAGCTTTTGTCCTCAAGAGAAACAAGCTAGAGATCCAATTCTTTGTACCCTGACCTCGTTGGGGACATGCATTAAGAACGACAAGGAGCAGACCACTTTGATACCATTGATTCATATTTTATGAGAAAAAATAAATGAATACAGATTATTATCAAAAGATGCTTAACACAAAATAATAGATATACAGTAAAACTGGTTTCTATTCAATAAGGAAATAAGCTGAAACTGTAAAATGTACCGGAAAACAAGCTTGCTAGAATGGTGTCAGCTTATCTATGAGAAGTCAGGTGACGATTGCACTCATTCAAAAGAAGATAATTACAATGAGGCTCTGAAGGAATTTTTACAATAAATAGAAATGTAAAAAACCCTAGACATCGAAAAACCTAACCCTAGGAGATGAAGCGCCAAAATTCATGTGGGCCCCGTTTGGGTAAGTTAGTACATCAACTTCTCAGGGTCGTAACTTTTTCATATGATCTTTGTTTTAGGCGCACGATATCCCGTTGGAAAGGTCTATCCAAGGAATACACATATTGCTGTCAGAATCTAAATCTGGTCACAATCTAACTGTGGCGAGCCCTAAAAACGTTGTTTAGAGCCTCAAAACGGTCCCGAAAGTCAGGGCCCCAAAAACTAGGAAAAAACTGCCAAATTGGAAAACTGCCAAAATGAGACAGTTGGAATCAGTGGGAGGCCACTGTCATCCATATGGATCATGCAACCTGCTTATACGCATGTTTTATAACTGTGAGGGCGTGTATATGTGGAAAAATATGGTTTTTAGCTATGGGAAGTGCAAAAGGGGACTTCAAGTTTGCATAGGGAAATGGAAAAGGCCTTTTGAGCAAGTTTCATGGGGTGAGGAAAATATTTCTATAATAGATTCCCCCTAATGTGTGAGGTCAGAGGAGTATCTGCGATGGCCGAAATACATTATAATTCCCAGAAGTGGAGTAATGGAGACTCAGTTGGACGAACTAGTTGCTCACGAGAATATTACAATCTATAATGACTTTGTACACATGGCTACCAATTTGAATTACACTGTAGATCCATGTGGAAATATACCAAACAACTATTCATGGCCATGAATAGGTAATACAAAGTAGATACAAGCCATAGCTTGTCATAGTCACGAACAAGGCCCAGTGAAAACCAGTCTCAAAATCAGTCTGAAGATATCTGTATACAACGGAGTACAATATGATCTCCCATGATCACTGAAGTCATATAGGTACTAGTCCAATGAATGATACCAACGTCTTAGGAGAGATGCTACTATAAACTGATGTCTTCAAGTCTTCTACATGATTGACCAAAGGTGCAATTCTACATCATGTGAATAAAGGAGTTGAGGTCGAACACAATGAGACTTCGTTTGATTACCGATCATTAAGGTATACCATTAACAAATGCGATACAACCTACCAATAATGAAAGTAGGTATCAAGGCACCGAGTACATTCTTACAAGTGTGAATAAAGGTGTTGAGGTTGAACAATTGAAGAATCCATCGATCACGAGACATTGATGTATTCCCAACTGTCGATGGTGGGATAACCTACCACTGATGACTACAAGCCTCTAGGTACTCATACGACTCTAGGACTCGTTTCCAGAATAGATGAGCTGAAGTTGATGGAAGGAGACCCGCTGAAAGAAGAGCATTAAGGCATCTCTCATCAGTCAACACAAGGAACAAAACAATGGATTCATGAATTTGGAGGAACTCAGACGAAGAACATGTTCACGAACCAATGACCACGTGTGTCTTTCGCATGCACTAGATGCAATTAGTGCACGAAAAAGACCCTCTTAATAACATCCAATAAGGAAAACTGCCAACAAAGGCGAGGAAACCGCCAATAAGGCTAATGGAATCCAAGAGACTGCATGAATCCCAATGTGTGAACAAATTTCTTGCCGTCGAACACAAGGGAAGCCCCCTAGTCAGTGACCAATGAGGAGGTGTCAACTGCTGGGTTCAAGGTTACCTACCCATAAGGAAAGTAGGACCAGGGTGCACGGTAGGACTACAACTTCAAGTAACTCTGAGACACATTGAGGGTATGGCCGACATGCAAAGTCAAGAGTTCTGAGAAATGGCCAACATAGGATTATATAGTTCCTTTGAGCAAGAGCATGAGACATATGGAGGACTCTGGTAGCATAGACTCAATGATGAAAATTTGTGATGCAAGAGGCATCAATCAATCTCTCCATAGGGACTGGAAGAGTAACCAGTCGGAGGAGTAAACTCTAAGTAACAAGCTTAGCTTCCTAAGGTCATGCTAAACCAAAATTTGGATGACAAGTGGAATCAAAAGTTTGTGCTCTGTTCAAAGGCGACATGACTTCTGCCAACATAAGATAATATTCCTTTCCCGCCCATCTTTTTTTGTTTTTTCATAGACAAATGAATGTTATGATACAGAGGAGGAAACGAGTGTCGCGAGTAAGAAACTAGTTAAAACAGTGGGACATGCCTATGCTCAATGTAAGGAGGTGCATGCAGGATATGAAGACTCATGGGAATGTTTCCTCTTAAGGTACAAGGTGTCAAGCTGCAAAGGATATAAAAAAATCTCTGCTTGGCTGGTGATGCAAATTGCTGAGGTAATAGGCTTATAATTGAAAAAGAAGGAATCGACAATAGGTTCAATAATTCAAGCAATAGAATGAGATGCAATTACAACTTGACTCTAAAGAATGTCCTTTTTCGTAAATTTAGTCCCCTAGGCCTGAAAAAGTATAAAACAATACCCAGGAGAATGCTTCTAGCCACTAGTGACTAGAGTGTTCCTTTTTTGAAATTAGTCTACTTGGTCTGAAAAAGGGTTAAACTTACACCAAATAGATGTCATTTCAAAGCCAATTAACGAGTGTGAAAGAGACAAGTTCATCCGACAATCTTTTCACTTTTTGAGAGAGTTGGAAAAGAGATTAAAGAAGACTCGATGATGCTGTTCTAAGTAGCATATCACGGGGGAGGCCAGGGCTCTTGTTCAGGACTTGTGTGGCAAGTCAGAAACTCACAGAAAACTGACACAAGATTGGGAAAACCCAAAGCTTTCCAAGTCGAGGAGGATAAAATAATTGAAGAGGTTACCTTTTCTACAATATATCAAAGAATACCCCTTATCTAGAAGGGTGTAGAAGGAGGAAGTCGATGCTACACAAGATCATTCCAGTCAAAGGAAACCTCCCTAGGACTTGGAGGGAGTGTACTCGGAGAGAGTGGAATTCCCCCTTGTTCAAAAGGTACAGGAATAGAAATGCTAATGACATGGTAGAAAGACGCATCACCCCTCAAAATAGGAGTGGCGTCGACCGAAGATTGCATTAGCACAACCGATGTGTCAATCAAAGAAGGATTAGAATGTTGGGAAACCAAAGACGACTCAGAACCTGAAGGGCTATCAGACAAGGACTGTGCTTCTTGTACCACAACAATAACAGGGCACAAACGAGTGAGGTGACCTCCTTTGCAATGTCTACAAAGGAACTTGGGATTACATCCTATACGTCAAGGCTTCTAAATCGTATAAATGACCCCAACATGACTTACAGTGGCTGGTGACTTGCTCTCAACATGAATTGCAGAGGCTAGTATCTCATCTCCAACATGATTTACAGAGGTTGGTGATGGGTCCCCAACATGACTAGCATACGTTGGTGATATATGTGTAGTGTGACTAGCAGTGACTAGATTTGTGCCCCCATCATGACTTGCAACGACTGGTTGCTGGTCTTCAACATGATTTTCATAGGTTGTTGACCAATGTCCAACATGACTAACATAGGTTGGTGATATAATGTTAGAATGACTCATAGTGACTGGACTTGTTCCCCCAGCATGATATGTAGCGATTGGTTGCTGGTCTTCAACATGACTTTCATAGGTTGTTGATCAATCTCCAACATGACTAACAAAGGTTGGTGATATAATCCTAGTATGACTCATCGTGATTGGACATGTGACGATGATTGGTTGCGACATTTGAGACCAAGGTTCCGGGAAAGATTGGTTTTGAGAAATTGTTGGCCGGAAGGGTTCTGGTATACACCATGGCCCTGTCCGGTAGGATAGTATCCTACTCCAAATTGATTCATAAAGGGTTGTAAGGGCATCGTCACCGAGGAATCTGCTTGTGAAGAGAAAGCAACATGATAAGGGTTACTCGGGTGAGGATACATGTTTCCCCCAAATGAAGGAACTTTGTGAAGGGGGTTTCCCATACTATAAAACTGACTCCCCCGGATGAAACACTAGAGGACAGATGGAGGTCCCCCATGGGAAAAGCATTCATAGGAACCGACATAGTGGAAGAAGGATAGATGGACGGGATGTAATAAGTAGAATGGCCGTCCATTTGAGCACTTGCTCCTAGAAAAGTGAATCTAGGATTGGATCCATAGGAAGGAATATTCCAACCTCCTACCATAAGAGTTGGTTGAGGGATATGACTCCCACCAAACGAAAAGGAAGAATAAGGAGGCATCATGCCTTCAGACCCAAAAATAGGATTCACGTAAGGCGACGAGACAAAGGATGGAAAGTGTGAAGACATTTCTGGAATACCAAGAGAAAAATGATTAGAGGTCCAAGGTATTGGATTATTATCATGATTTTGCGTACCACTCGAAAATACAAAAGGATTCGTCCCCATGGAATGAGCAAAGACCATGGGCTGGGTAGCACCAACTGAGGGAGTCATGGGGGCTCCAATAACCATAGCAATGAAAATCATGACACAATACAAAATACTAACGCCAACTAATAATCAAAGAGCACACCAAAGTAAAGCAAAAAGGCCAATGAACACAAAAATGATATAGTGGTTGAAAAGGGGCCTCCCTGAATAGAGTAGGTATGTCTCACCCAAGAGGGGCATGCGACTCCCTTCAAAATATTGGAGGTATTAGAATAAATTATAAGGGCCCTCGTGGGATTAACAATGCAGTCAATCAGATCCCCCCGGAGAGGTAATCCTCCATAAAGGCTGTGTGTTTTCTAACCCTTATCTGACTCAGGGTACTTGCATAATAACCTCTACAAGTAACCTATGTGGCCACCTATGTGAAGCAACTAAATCCACCACGATATAACCAATGCGTAGGCGAACAATTGTAAGTCAAGTCCATTGTATGGGAAGGGTAACAAAGCCTGAAATCTTGAAAGCACTGTCTCTCACAAAGGTAAAGGTACTAGCAAGACCCCCATATACGAATAGATCCCCATAAATATCTCTGACGCTAAGAATGTATTACAGGTCTATCTTTGCAACCAACTTCGCGTGACCTCGTGCTTAACTCGCGTGACCACTAAATTAGTCAGACACATATGTTGAGTTTAATAGCCTTGGAGAAGTTTACTCACAAAATCCTATTCCAAGGCTCTATGTCTTAAGCTAGTTTCTGTACCCTGAAAAATAAAATCATTTCTAATCAATTTTAAATTAATCAGTGTTACTTTTAATGGCTTTTGTTTACTCAAAAGATGTGGTTGTGAAACTAATGATGCTATGACTCAAAATATAAAAGAAATGAATATGAACATAAAGCTAAGTCCCAAACTTCAATTCTCAAGAAATGATAAGCTTTTCAATGCAACTTTCAATTCAACTCTGCAATTTCAAATAAGATGCAATCTTTCCATACTTGTATCAAGATCAATAATAAGAACCCACAAGATCAAATGCCATAATGCAAAATGTATTTTTTTTGTATTTTCAATATAAAGGAATTAAAATGCAAGGACTGAATAATTGCTTGATATATAGACCCTACTGTAAGAAAAAGAGACAAACCAAGTAGGATACCAAGAAGAAAACACCCAACCCAAGATGCAAGGACAACCAATGAAAAAGATGATGAGAAAGAAAAAACCACTTGAAAATTCAACCAAATAAATGTTTCCTATCACTTTGCATGAACTTAACAGTTATGACAGAGACCCAAGAAGACTCAGAAACCATCAAAACTCACCCAACAAACACCAAACTCAACAACTAAGAAAAAAATATCGATGTACGCGACTATTTAAGAAAAAACCATGTATGTACGTGCCCTATAGAATACCAACTCGTGTATGTACATGTTTGTCATGGGAAAAACCACGTATAGATATTAAAACACTGCCAGGTTAAGGATAAGGCCTAGAAACTCAGACTCAAAATGAAAATAGGTTGTCAAGCGATCAGACGCCAACGAAACTCAAGCTAACATAGAGAAATCTAAGGAGAAAAACAGTCCAAACCCCGAAATAGAAGATTCACTCCCCAGTATGGTCGCTAATTCTGTTACAAGGAAAATCATACTATGGAAAGGGGTAAACCACAACAGACGGAAATGATTGCAGAAATCAATTCTAATCCCAAGTATGCTATATAAATGAAAATGCTAACAAGACAAGATAAAGAGCCTACCTCGTCCAGGCGTTCGAAGAAGACCATCGTTGAGCACTCGACTCAAATCTCTACACCTACAACTTGTCCTCAACAACCAAGATACGCAAGCATATGGTGATAATATATAAAGTTAGCATATACAATAGCATAATCCATTAATATTCATAACAAATTCACCCATGGAAAAATAATTCAAATATTTGCAAGACATCAATTGGATGAGAAAAGAGTATTTCTATTAAAATATGATCAACCTAAGAGTATGAATGACAAAATTTTGTCTCGACATGTCTCGGAACCGAGAAACTAAGTCCCTTCCAGGCCTCCACCACTTCAATCCTCCACCAAAGGCAAGCTCATCTAAGAGAGACAATGATGTTCTCCATCAAAGAGGGAAGCGCTTGGGGGCTGAACAATGTGTTCAGACTTTAAAGGACAAAGGGATGCATACTCAATATGAAGTGAACAATTTCTCCAAAGTAACTTTGCTCTCAAAAGTTGAATTCTCTCTCTCTCCATGGTTTGGATATGGCTCAATTTATAGCCTTCAGATGAAGTTGAAGGGCCGAGTTGGAACATTTCCAGTATATGGAAGGTCAAGGATCATGGATCTCGTGACATGACATGGAAACCCAACATAATTTTTAATTTTGAGCACCAAACCAGATGTGCATGGTTTGTAGTGGTGCAACCTGCGTATATGCATGTTGTATAATTATTAGGGCGTGTATATGTGGAAAAACATGGTTTTTAACTCTGGGAAGTGCAAAAGGGGACTTCAAGTCTGCATAGGGAAATGGAAAAGGCCTTATGAGCAAGTTGCATGGGGTGAGGAAAATCTTGCTATAACAGGATGTTAGTTTATGCGTTAATCAATGTAAAATGTTTGGAGTTAAAAACAAGTAAAAGTAAAGTAAACTAAATATACATTTAGCATAAAACTTTGTAGAAATAAGCAATCTAAAATATTTAGAGCTATATCCTTGCAAAGAGCTAGTTTAATAGTTTTCAATGTTATTAACAATAGAATATTCTTATGCATATGCATATGTATAACAAAACATTTTTTTATGTCTGTATGTATATTAAAAATAAATGTTAATTATTAATTTAATGAAAGCTAATTATACATGTTATTAATGCAAGAACCAATGTAATGTATTTTGAATTTAGGATAAGGAGTAGAAACTGCAAATGTTGGAACAAGTTTGAGATGTTATAGCTCAGCAAGGGGAATAAATAAGGAGTTCAAAAGTTTCATATTTTTCTTAAGAAATAGAAAAACATATTTTCTAGATCAATTATGAATGATTTATTACGCTGAAGGCGTTCTTTAAGGGAGAGGTTATCAACGAATGTCATCGTCTATCCAGAGGTTGTTGCAACTTTCCATCTGTCCTTTGCTCACATGTCACTTATCCTTTGGATCCTTGTCAATGTAAATCCAATGATGGTTGTATTGAAGCAGTGAGACGATCTATTTGTTACGGCCACTGCCTCCTTTCACATAGTTAAACTTTTTTTTATCCAAAGAATGCAAAAGGATTTGGTGCACACTACGATGATTTTCTATTTTCCCCTTTGTCCAATAACAAGGCTGAGAAACTTGGAGCTCTTATAAGATTTGATAATAATGAAGTTGAATTCATTCGTTGATTTAGGTCTGTCTCTGCCTGTGATAAATCTATGTTTAGTCGCTGATAGTTTGTTGGTATTGAACCTCCAGCTCTGATGGTGAAAGAAAGGAAGGCGTATAGCAAGGAATACATGTTGATCTTGCGGATGACACTTGTTTGACATTCCTAATGCAGGGAATAACTAATCACAGACTGGGTCTGATTTTGATTTTTTGCATCTATTTGTGCAGGTAAAGCACCCCTGGTCATAGCTCGTGGTGGAATGTCATAGATTTTTCCTGACCAAACCCAACCTGCTTATTTAACGACAATTAATAATAGCTTGTATGAAGCTGTAATGTTCTTTGACTTGCATTTATCACAAGATGGGGTAGGCATATGCCAGTCAGATTTAAGATTGGATAACAGTACAAACATTGGCTGCTTATACCCCAATCAGGGAAATTCTTATGTTGTCAATGACAAAACTATATATTGATACTTTTCTATTGACTACACTATTGATATCCTCCTCAACAATATTTCAGGTGAAGTGAAAGGATAGAGAAGGTTATGATTTTGTTTTAGGACTAATATAAAGTTTTGTGGTTTCATACTGTGCCTTTTGTTCCATCTTATCAAATGCATTTCTGCATGGTACCAAAAGTCTGATAGAACCTTTTACCTACTCCACATTATGAGTAGGTTGTCTGATAGAGCCTTTTATGGCCTGGCTCTTTATATATTCTTTTTGTCTTTCTAGCAACCTATAGAAAAAAAAATACCTAAGAACTACCTTTTTTATTATGAATGATGTGTCTGCAAATCTTCTAGATGCATCTAGTGTTTTCCGGTACCAGTTCAAGAGCCTATTTTTTGCTTGCAGTAATGTCATATCATAGGTTAAATTTAAGTTTTAACCTGCTCTATGAGGCCCTCTTATAATATAATAAAAAAAATATATGTAGTGTGATCTTTCATATCCAAAAAGTCAAATAGATATTATAGTTGATGGAGATTTAAACTGGGGAATCTCTACTTTCATAGTGAATTTCTTGATTTTGTTGAATTTGGATGATTAAAAGAATTCTATTCTTCCATTTTTTGCAGCAATGCAGTCATTCCAATCCCACCCTTATAATTTTGATGGTATCTATCCATATCTTACACTAGAAGACATAACAACAACTCAATACAATCCATCTGCATTTTGGTTGAACGTACATGTATATCTCTCTAATGTCCATCTCTACTATTCCATTTCAATTTTCCGTGGACTTGTAATTTTTTTCTAGAAAGTACCAAGATTCTTTAGTGGGTATTCTGTTTTGAATGATTTATGTAATGCACTCTGTCTTGTTTCTTTTCATCGCCTTGAATACTTAATTTTTTCTTGATATATGTGGCAATATTCAATGTTGTTTTAGAAGCACAACCTAAGCATGTCATCATATGTGATATCTCTATCGAAATCTATGAATTTGAACTACATTTCTTTGACTGAGGTTGGGTTTTTAAAGTCCATTGAACCACGTTTTAGAATAACCAAGACAAAGCTAATACCGATGCTCCTTGGCAAAGAAGATGTGGACCCATCAAAAAATGAAACATATGGTTCCCTTGTAAAAAAATTAATGTTTGTGAAGACATTTGTTTCTAGAATCACCGTTCCAAAGGATTACATTTGGCCTATCGATTCAAAGTTATATCTACAAACACCTAAGATGTGGACCCATTAACAAATGAAACATATGGTTCCCTTGTAAAAAAATTGACATTTGTGAAGACATTTGCTGTTGGAATCAATATTCCAAAGGATTACATTTGGCCTGTCGATCCGAAGTTATATCTACAAGCACCTACAAGTCTTGTACAAGATGCACACTCTAGAGGGTTGGAAATATTTGTTGCTCAGTTTTCCAATGATGAATATGGTATGAGTTGCAATTATAGCTATGATCCAATAAGGGAATATCTTCAATTTGTGGACAACACAAATTTCGCAATTGATGGTATCCTAACTGATTTCGATGTAACAACATCAGAGGAAATAGGTATGGATTTTTGCTACCTATCCTCTACCAACTTGTATAATCCATTACCCATGCAGGTCTATAATTATTATTATGTATTTTAAGGCCAGAACGTTTTTATAGTGATAACTTATAAGTATATATCACTTTTTGAATAAATTTCTTTGTTGATCAAGATTCTTAGAACTATAAACTAATTGGACTTATGTGGATTAACGATAAGACAAATTTCTATGCTCAGAGCAATGTCAGTACATCCTCCAAAGTAGGTGAACAATTCTCTCCATATCATGCTTTCATGTTAGTCATTGTTTACCTGTTCTTTTTAGTCCTCTGATACAATTTTAATTGAAATATTGAAAATCTAGAGTATTGTACATGAACTGATAAAACGGATGAAGCAGAACTTCAAAGTTCGGTAGAGAAATATATTAAGCATCTCAAGCATTTCGAAATCACACTGATGGACTATACAAGTTATGCTGACACATCCAAAATACCTGGTCACTACATGTTATATTGGGAACTTCGCTTCAACAACAAAGAAGTTGCAGGTGCAGTTCCTTCCTCATTTTTTGAAGATTGTTGTCCTTCCTATCGACAAGGAAGAGGGGTCGATAACCATCGCCCCCCTTGAAATTAGGGTAGTTGAAGAGGGAATGTTTGACCAATTGATGGATCATGTTATCCGCCAAAAGTCATCAATGAATCAATACAAAGCACCCCGATGCGTGAAAAGAAGGAAGAGGGGACGATAAGTCCATTGCCCCCCTAGAAATTAGGGTAGTCGAGGAGGGAACATTTGACCAATTGATGGATCATGCTATCTTCCAAAAGGAATCTATGAATCAATACAAAGCACCCGATGTGTGAAACACACTTCCATGGTAGAGCTGCTAAATTCTAGGGTCATCCATTCCTACTTTAGCCCGCGGTCACCGATGTGGGTTCCTGGATGTGCAGTGTCCAAATTAGTGGGTTCTTGATGCAAGAAATGTATGTAACATAAACTTATGTAATTCTAATAAGGACACTCACAATGAATTCTTGCACATGGTTCATGTGGCCATTGTCCTCTGACTTATCATACCATTGCAGGGTTGTAAGTATTTTAGAGATTTTTGGGTGGATAGTTTCATCTCTCAATCAGTGAGAGAGTTTGTCCAACCATCAACGTGCAACTATGTGTGAAGGACTTATTTTCTATGTTTTTCAATATGTGTTTTTTCTATGAAAAGTCGGCCCCTCCATGAGGTGAGTGCTGGAAGGAGTAAAGTTTGGTGTTCTTTTTGATCATGCAAAATGTTGTTAATTCATAAAATATGGTTAAATTCGTTTTGAAGCATAAAGTTGTGCTTTTAGGCCTGCTATTGATATTATCACCAGATTCATATAAGGCTGTAGAGAGCATATTTTAGTTTTTTTCAAGGAAGGAAGTACTCTGAATCTAACCAAGTCCTTTATGCCTCTTGATAAGAAGGTGTCGCAAAAGATACCTTGCTTTGCTCTACATGATGCTCACATAAGTTAATACACTGAAAAGGTTTTCACTCTCTTAAGTGATTTGTATGATGAATATTTTTTCACTAATTATAATGTTAAATAAATTAGGATAAAATATTTTTATTTAAATTTATGGAAGATCTTGTAAAATTGAGAGGATTAAGGATGACAAAATATGCTTATTGGCTCTTAACATGTTTTTATTGTAATTGCATTTTTTATTTTGGTGTTAAACACAACAAGTTATGTAGGCTAATCAAATATTCATGTTGAATTAGTGTATGTCTTGTTTCTGCATAGAACAATGTATAATTACATGTTTTTCATCTTCATTTTCTCATAATTTGCAAAGTAAGCATATATTTCTTCTCTATTTATTTTTTCCATCTCCTTGTTTTCATTACTAGGTGACGACAAATAAATATTTTTTATGCACATAAATATTCTCTTGGAGGTATACTAGTTTTGTGTAGGAAATCAAGAGTTGATCCCACATTCACAGAATCTAGATTTACACTACCACAACTTCTCTATTACCCTTTTGTGTACCAAGTCTCTAATAGCCAATGGTTCATCCACAAATATTCTTCTTCAACTCTCATGTTTCAAATCAAGATCTTCCCATATTGGTATCAACCCTTATCTTGAAATGCAATATTTTCTTACATCTATCATCTATTCATACACATATGTTTTATTATAGTAATATATGTTATAAATTGGCACACTTATTCTCTTTGTAAAAGTGACATACATGTTTATGCTAACATCATAGAGTAAGGGATTTGTATTTTTACACTTAGTTTATCTACTAAGGAACCTTCTAGGTTGGAACCATGAAGTTGGGTTGCAATTTTTGGCAAGCATGACATGTCAAAATGGTCTATGCACACCCTCATTTAAGATAAAACCTCGATCAAGAGTTTAAAACCATGATTCAGAGTTTAAATAAACAATCACATCAATTGATGGCTTTGATCAAGGTGGAAGTGAAATCCCTGCATCTCTTCCAAGAATGGTGGAAAACTTGATGCTAGTGGATTTGTGATTGAATCCTCTATCCAATAGCATATTATTTTCATATTTTCAATTTCATAAGATACATTTAATTTATTTTTTTCTAAGACTTATACTTCAATTTTTTCCCACAATTATGAAAGCTCCCAAAGAAAAATCAAAAGCATAAAATCTACCCAACCAAAAAATTATTAAAAATATGTGCATTCTCCATGGATATTTCATTTTCAAAAGGGTATCTTTGGTTTTCAAATTTATGTAAACAAGAAAATGAAAGTTGTTGGGAACACAAAGGTGTATAAAATGCAATTTAAATATTAATTTGTGGGCTTCAAAAAACAATAAAAGATATAATTTTTAGAAGAAAAAAAAAAGTGGGCTACATTAACTTGTTAACTTTTCCACAAGTTTGCAAGGAAGAACATATATTGAATACAAATTTGACACATTAAGTGACATTAGTATTTAGAAAAAAGAATATAGTTAGAAATATAACATCATTCCCTGCAAATTATTTTTTTACTACACTTCAAAATTCCCAAGCCTCATTGGCTTGAATTTAAATAATATGTAAAATGTTAAATTTTCATAGCCACATTTCACTAAAAAGTGGGGAATGTCTTCATGGATTCACTCCCTATATTGTTTTGAATTTCTTGCAAGATTCTTTGGAGATGTCCAAAGCCAACAACCATTAGAAATGATTATTTACACTAATGTTTTGAAGAGTAGCATCTTCAATTTCCAACTCCATAGCTATATTTTTCTTCCTTTATTCTATATTCAATAGAGGACCTTCATGCCCCCTATTATTTGTGAATCCTTTTTTTCTCTTTAACATCAAGGTAGTCATTTGGTTGTTCTTTATTCTGTTGTGTGTTTTTATTGCAAGATATATCTATGATGAAGTCCCTCCAAAGCTGGTGAGAATACCCATATTTGGTTTTGTTTTCACAATTGAGAGTAGTTTATAACACACCTAATTTGTGCTTAGTCATATTTGTCTTCGTTTTTTAGTATTGCTGATGTAATGTCCAATGGCTTGAGAGCAAGAAAATATGACTATGATTTTGTGTGAAAACTAATCATTTTTAGTCCTTGTGCCATATGAAAACAAAGATACATTACCCTTAAATAGTGATTCGAGTTGGAATTTTCTTTGTTTAGTACTTTGAAATAATCTATAAGATATCTTGACCTTAAATACAGAGTCTCAGGGGTCTTTAAATGACGCTTTGTGCTTCAATATTTCTTCTTCCCCTACGACAGATGTACATTGTAAACTTTATTTCCATACTTCAACCCTCTTTACACAATTCATCATCCAAATATCCCCAAACCATCAATTCTCTGGCTTATGCAAATGTAGAGCTGATTTACAAATAATAAAAATTTATAATGGTCATAAAATGATGCATTGTCCATGCTTTAAAAGGAACATATTTCAAATTTCAAGAGTATCTGCTTACAAAAATGAGGTAGGACTTATAACAATTTTTACTATATTTCAGTTTTCAACGTTAAAGCAAGACTTATTTCAACAAATATAATACCAACAAAGTTTGTTAAAACAACAATGCAGACCCCTTTCCCAAGGCTAACTTTCCACATGACTGGTAGAATTTTGCATCTGCTAAAACAAAATGAATATATGAATTAGATCAACAACAAATCAACTATAATTAATGATAAAGAATCGATCTTTCATTGTTCTCTACTTGTTGGGGACTGCTTGAACAAAGTCTTGACTAATGTCCTTCCTTTGTGCTTTCACACCATAGCATAAATATTTGTCACAAAGCAAACCCAAAATAAACTTTCCTAAGATTTGTACCCTCTCATTGCCTCTTTAATTTCCTATAACCCTTGGCCTTGGAATTTAATTCAATCACTTCATTTTCATGATTTTAAAATTCTCCCTAGGCACTTGAATAGACACAAGTGAGCGACTCTCTATTTTTTCATCGGGCTAGACTTTCATGTTTGACCCTTTATCCTTATCGGGCTTGTTCAAAATCATTTTTACTAGGCCTCTTAATGTGACTTCTCTTTCTAACTTTCTAACTTTATACTTCAAATTACAAGCACAATTGTCATGGACATTAAACGAGGGTCAAAGGGAATCCTTTTCCTAATGTTTGAGGCTGTAACATGGTCCAATGGTGGTAGTAAGGAAGAAAAACAACAAGTTGAGAATATATGTTGATTTTTCGATCCTATATATAGACTCACAATAATGTATCCTTTACCCTAGAACAATCATAGACAAAGGTAGATTTTTTTCCACATTTAGTTAAATAAGAAATCTACTTATTCATAGATTGTTTTACTGGGTAGAGTCAATATTGGAGAATCAGACCAATATAAGAAAAAAATTATCCATCAATGCGTTGCTTTTTGATTTATCAAATCATTGCTTGGAATGAAATAGCCTCGGATAGTTTTCAACATGATTATCACCACGATTTTTGTTGGCTTCATTCATAAGTTCTTTGGAGATTTACTTGGATGACCAAGTGTTGTAAAATATCCTCAAAGACCATATACCTCATTTGAGGCCAATGATCCAATGTTACAAATAATTTGTTGTTTCCCTTGATACAAAGAAATTCCAGTCCCACAAATGATTAGCACTAGGTGCATCTCACCCCACTTATGACTTCTTAGTGTGTTGTATGGATTTTGCACTTCATATTAACGATGCACATATCCCCTCGAATCTCGTTGTATGGATTTTTCATAATACATGAGCCACCCCAAATCTACTTTAGGATGACATAAAGATCCTCCATATTATCCTTTTAATGATTCATAGATGTTAAAGTTATCCATTGAGTGTCCCTTCCATGATCTAAATGCATGACTTTGTCCTCCTATTTGATTTTTAGTGGTATGGTATTAAGATTTATTAGCAAATAATTTGGTCCATCCTATGTTTTCACCCAAAATAAACTCATTCCCTCATCCTATGTGTCCATCCTCACCATCACAATTGTGGAAGTCCACTGGTACAAATAAATAGTTGTTGTTGGAGAAAGTTTGACTACAACTACTAAGTACACTTCACTAACAACATAATAGTGCTCCTTATTCATTTCCTCATCCTATATGTACAACCCTTAATTCACTTCAACATTCCCATTTTCCCAATTGATTGAATGGTACATTTCATTGGCAGATCTCTACAGTCGCTCGCTATGAGACCAATTCACTCTCAAACACCCGGATAAATAAACACAAAATCCTCCTCACCCTCGTAAAGACAACGACTTCTCTTATGATTGGATATTTATCTCCAAATACCTCCAACACTAGAAAATAAAATGTGGGATAGATATAAAAAACAAGACAATAAAGATATAGCGAAAGGAAATGTTTTGTTCTCATTCCATTTCATGTGCATGCTTATAGAAAATCAATACAAAGTTTTGAATAGAGTTAACCAAAATTAGGGTTCTCCATAAAATATTCCCTACATTATGAAGCCATGTAAAACCAAGACACTTTTAAACATACGCGAAATCAAAAGTTTGAGGAGAAATATGAAAAAATTATTTAAAAATAAGCTAACTATATTGAGATTTGACTGTAGAAGGAATGTGCATTCCACCAACATTTTCCTACAAATTCTATGCAAAAATGAAATATACTACCTATGTCTCATCCAAAAAAAAAAAGAGGCACACTTGTATCTTTGTCACTTACATAAATAAATTTTGCATCCATGATCACTACTCCAACCTTGCCATTCTCTTATGCCATAGGGGAGGTCACGAAGTTGTAGCTTCTTCTATGTATTAAACATAATTATATACATGTATTGTTTAATCAAATGATACAATTGGAAATATCATTGTTGTTTGTATCATATGCCTATATGTTTATGCACTTGTTTAGTGTTTTCCAAGGTACTTAGAGGATAATGTGAGGAATATCTAGGTCTTTCCTGTTTTGAGAAGATCTATATATTTTGTCTTACCAACAATTAATGTAAAATTAACATCAACCACATGGTTTTGTATTTACTATTAATTAGTGATGATAATAAAAGTTTCATTTTTTTTTTTTCATTTTCATAACAAATTATGTTTTGATATCTAGGTAGAAAATAGCTTTAGATGACATATAGAATTAAAAAATGTACGCATGTAATATCTTTTGTTTTTGTTATATACTTGGAAAACTTTATTACACCATTCACTTCTCTATATTATCATTGTTTCATTGTGTTTTCTCTCACTAAGTACAATGACCATAAAAACATGTTACTCAATTATTTTCGGCGTTCCCTTTCCCCCGCTTCGGGGGTATGCTAGTTATTTTTTAAAATGAATTGTCAATCTGGACTTGAATTTTAACTTATTGTTTTTATTTTCTAATACAAAGGTTGGTAACACATAGCCTAAACAACTATGTAAAGGAGAGAATCTGTATAATTTTTAATAAAAAAAAATAGATAACTTTATAATATCAAAATATTAGTGAAATTTTTTACCTAGAAATTATAATAGGTGTAATGAACAACGATTCTAACTCATTGTTTTATTGAAACCATGAAAAAGGTTTTAAATTTTTGTTATTGATTGTTTCCAGTGAATGGTCTTTGTTTGATTTAAAATATAAGCCCAGTCTCAGAAATTGGATCCTAGTACAGGACACCAATAAGTACTCCATGAGCCAAGACATGTACGACAACTACCAATCATAAAAAACTCACAATAAGTTTGATCATGAGCAACATAACAATGCTCAATTAGTTGATCTTAAAAAATTGCAAATAATAGGATGAAAAATAAATAATAGGACAACCAAGTGTTTGGTTTGACTCTTTCTATTGTGTGGAAGTAAATTTGTGTGGATATAAATGAAAGTGATGGATTTGTAGATGCTTGGAAAATAAGAGCTAGTCAAAAGTGTGCAAAAACAAAGGAACTAAAGTTCTGTGCATAGAATATCATATATGGCATTGGACTATGTTTAATAAAAAAAACAGACACATTGATCATAAGAAAATGTTCACTTTGATTCTTGGTATTGTGTGGAAGTGAATTTGTTCGGATATAAAGGAGAGAAATGGCCAAGATGTGCCAGAAGCAATGCAAATTGTGCAAAGAGCAATGTAAAGTGTGCATATGTTGGCTTGTGCAAGAAGCATAGTACATAAATTTATCAGCACATAATACAATATTTGGCATCCGACTAGGTAAACTTAGTAGAAAGCAGTATGCAAAGACAAAGATTTGACAGAAGCAATGTGAAGTGTGCTGATGGAAGGATTCACTCAAAGTTATGTTCTTGTAATTGTCAGCAGAAGACATGGCATTTAGCATAGAATTATGTAAAAAACATCCACCATAAAAATTTGTAAAGAGGTTGCACAGATGAATATGCAAGGAAGCAATGGGAACTGCAGCTAGTGCAGGGTGTTCCAGAAGCAATGTGGGGTTCACAGAAGCCAATATGTTCGCAATACAATGCAAACTGTACATAACTTAGGATATGCGGAAATAAAATGCGATTGCATTTTGTGTGCAATATATGTTGCTTGTGCAGACTATATGCAGAGGCCAAGATGTGCCAGAACAATGTAAAGTGTGTTAACGCTACCGTTGGCCTAAAGTTATGTAAAATATGTAGAGGTTTCGATATACCTTCTTGTACAGATGTTGAAATTGCGAGCAACACTTCAATTAAGTTTTTATTGGTATGACCTTTTTTTTCTCCCGAAGTTGACAAAAGACAATTTGCATATTTGAAAGATATAAAACAAAATCCAAAAATGGCAATATTTTCAAAGTTCCAAATTAACATGCAACACCATTTTCAAGCAAACACGAGAACACATTGTACAAAAAACCTAACAGGTCAAATATAGTGTAGAACCAAAGGAATTGTCAAGTTTTTAACTTTTAGGGAAACTTGTTTTGTGAATAAGACAAAAGAAAAACAACATTTTGATGCAACAAAGAATATTGAATGGAGTAGGCCAGATGCCTATGCATTTTACATGCAATTTAAAGGGGAAACATAAATTGTGACAAGGTTTTATTTTATTTAGTATTTACAATGTGCAATAAAATTTACAAATGATAGCATAAAGGCCGAAATGATATTTTTGCACAATGAAAGTAAATATCCACATATGCAAAGAAATGAATATGATATTTCATGATATTTCATTGAAAACGATACATAGTTAAGACAAAAGTGACTAGTGAGCTAAAAACCCAAAGGGTTGAAAACCAGTGGGAATCTATGAGAAAACAGTTCTTTGGAAAGGACAAAAAGATATGCAGTTGTTGTTTACATAATGCTTGTTAAAGATGTCTAAAAATCAAAATAGGATTTCCCATAATACAAGTAAAGTATCACATATGCAGAGAACTTAAAGTGATGTTCGATTAAAAAATCATAATGAGTGAAAGCAGAGTTGAAAAAATGGTTTTAAAGTACGAGCCTGGAAAATAGTAGCCATCTATGCTAAACAGTTCTTGGAAAAGTTCAAAAAATATACAATTATCTTTTAAATAAAGTCTCTACTAAGTAAATGCATATTTCCAAATGGATTGGGATTGGGGCTCTTGCGGACTAGTAAATAGAAGAAATACTTGGAAAAAATAGAGAAAGATAGTTAGAAGGCAGTGTTAAATGTGCAGAGGACATAAAACAAATAATTGTGACCAATTCCCAATTGAGAAAAATAAAAGGACAACAGAAGTAGTTGGAAACAATAGACTTGCTACCAAGAAACTATTGAAGAAACTGTTCGGGGTGGCTATTCTAAGTTAGTAATATGTTGCAAGGAATTCTTGACCCAGTTATCAATATTGTTTTTGATTGGTGGGATGGTGATTTGTTTCTCAACTTCAAGGGAGAAAATCTCATCCTCCATTTCTTTATGTTCCAATTGTAGTTGTTCTATGGCCGACAAGCGGTCTTCATTGTCATTGACAAATGTAACAAGCCATTTTCCTAGTTCTTCTTCAGGAAACTCCATGAGGTTGTCAAAGTCACTAGCTAATGAAGTCTTCATTGCAGCCAAGGCACTATTGAGCTCTTCTTTGGGGATCATCGTTGAAATTCTAAAAATATGTGGACCTTGCATTTCTTTAACAACATCAAATTCTTTTAAAATAGCATCACCTCTTCTTTCATTTATTTTTTCGCAAGAAACAATTGCATCTTGCAGTATTTTTATTTGTTGTTCCCAACCTACCTTTATTTTCCTTATTCTACTGCTATTGGGCAGTCCATGCTAATTTCTTAGATGGTCACTGATACTAGTCACATGTGCAACAAAAGTGTTTAGCTCGTTTTTGTAGTAGGCTTCATCATGTTGCAGGTCTCTTTGCAAATCTCTAGTAAAAATTAAAGTCCTTTGTAAAAGATCACATAGACTTGTACTAACTTCCCACACCTGTCTACTTATATCGAGTATTTTGTTAATGTTATAAACAACATAGAGTCTTATTACATTCAACAATTGCACGACCTTCGTGATTAGTCTTGAGATTGTTTTTGTACTTGGAGGAGTATGTTATGCTGGAAGTATATCCAGTGGTTGTGCAAACAATGGTCTAGGACTGTAATGTCCCTGATCCGTACCCTTTGTAATTGCACATATAGGCCAGTGAGAAAAAATGTAAATGTACATTTAGGCTGGTGAGATGATGTCACTAAGTTTTGATGTTGCGCACACCTGAGTAGTGCGTGAAGAATTGTTATTAAAGATAGGGTGTGCACATTTCATAGTGTTGCGTGCACCTGGGTAAGTGCGCGTGAATGACTTGGGAGTGTGCACAGAGTTATATATATATATATATATATGGTTATGTATTGAGGCTGGAGAGCCTGTGTGATTATGAGGCTGGTGAGTTGGGACACAGATAGGTCAGTGTGCCTATCCATGTAAATATAATCACAGTTATTAATACAATATTACATCAATGCACACCGATAGGCTGAGATGAAAATAGATGGGGGGTTGACTCCACTGGAAAAGGGAAAAGGGGGCAAGACTTAAGTCTTGGAGAATATTTTATAACATTTTTGGAAAAGTGTAATGTTGGATAATTATTTTATCCCAAGTTCTTGAGGGTAGGGAACGAGTCACCGAGTGGCTTAAGCTACTTCTAAGGGTGACGGATGTCGATTTTAAGGCATGCAATATATATTGTTGGCCTCAATGTATTTTGTAAAATTATTATTCGGGGATTATTCAGGATTTCACTCTTGGGTGCAGAAGGGGTCGGTCCAAGGGAGAGGATGACTATTACCTTATTTGAACTGAGAAGCTTGTAAGGAATTTTTGTAATGTAATCAGAGTTTTACTGTTGAAGAGGTGAGTTTTCAGGCCCGTGATCAGTCTCTCTGGGTAAGAGATTTGTTATTGAAGAAGTGGGTTTCAAGGCTCGTGAGCATACTCTCCAGGTGAGATTTTTGTTGAGAATTGGTCCCTAGAGCGCTGGGAATTAGTCGTAGGGATCAGAGACTTCATGTATGACATGTTGCTGGTAACCTTGGAAGGGAAGTGGGGCAACCGAGGGACTGTTGAGCAGAGAAGGGGCTCACTTCCTTGGGTGTAACAAGGGATTGTAGGCTAGATGCAGCAGTGGGCACCTTGTATTGAGAAATTTTGTTGAGAATCAGACCTTAGCTTGTCACTAGGAACCCTTTTTCCCTGGTGGAGTTAAGCCCCATCTTGAGGGTGATCTGTTGCTGAAATCTTATGAGAAACATAGTTTATGGCTGCGATGAATGTCTGAGTTCTGCACGCAGTTCGTGACTTTGATAAAAGATAAGTGTTATTTATGTGTTTGTCTTGGTTACTGTGTGCTTGTTTATCTATGCTTGATATGGTTTAATTCTTGTATGTTGTCACATATAAGTAATCGTTGTTATTTTATCTAATGTTTCTTACACATGTAAGTGTGATGCTTATAGTCATTATTTAGTTGTGTCTGAGTATGAAAGTTTTTGATAGTCTTTCCTATTAAGCTAACCTTATTATTTTGGTTATGAGTCTTCAAGAAGAGATTTGAATAAATGTGTGTGCAGAGAAAACTCTGTGTGTGGTAGGGGATGTAGTTACTTTTATACATAGGGAAGCAGTTTGTGTGCACAAGTAGGACATATTTGGCATGTGACGCCAAGGTGGTTGTGCACACAGTTGTGTTGTGTGATCAATATGCTAGTGTGTGCAGTTGTTTGATTTACTTCCGCTGTGTAAAGTTGTGTTAAAAGGAAAAAGTTAGTGTGGTGTGACTCAGTTTGAGGTTGAGCGCACTACTTCAAGTGATACTGCATAGACTAGTGTTTAGTATAGAATTTGTGCAGTGGATTTTTGGAGTAGCATGGCCCAGTAGTATGTTGGGGATGTTACAATTTGGTTGATTTATAGATACAAAAGTTGGGATTGAGTGACATGGCCCAGCCTGGGGTGACTGGGGATGTTACATTCTGGTATCATAGGTAGGTTCAACACTCGACTTGTATGGACCATAGGTCAACAAAAAACATAAAATCTCCAGTTTCAACACTGAGCCTGGATGATTTGAGTTATACTTAAGGAAAAATTTGGACTTGTAAGTGGCCAAATTTGGAATTTCAACATGTCCATGGTGCACATTAAGTAAGAATGTGCAGATGTGTGAAATTTTGGACATTGTAGAGTGAGGCACTAGAACTGCACAGTAAAGAATGGTGCATGGGTGTGCACACTAAAGGTTTAGGGTCACACATAACAAATTTGTGGTGCATGTGCGCTACTGATACACGGTGTACATGTTAAAATTGGCATAGCTCATTGATGTGTGTTGAATATCAGTGCACACACAGGATTTGGAAGAAGGGATTATGACAAAAGGATGCATAGTTTCATGAATTTGTCTCATGAATTCACCTAACAAATCTTGTTGTTTGCACATTTTTCATAATTATAGTGATTAGAGAAGGACAAAATCAGTGCAGAAAGTCAAAAGCATGGAAGATGCACATAGGACTTACAATCCTGATGATGAATTCGAGGATTTGTATGTCGGTTTGGGTGTTGATGGTACATAATCCAAGGAGGAGCACATGAACTTGGTAGAAACCATACAGGGAATGAAAAAATATTTCCAAATATATAAAAATGATAATGAAAGGATTAAGAGAGATAAGGAGCAACAAGATGACTTCAATGTCAAATTGATGCTGAGCCTAGACAAAATCGAAAAGAAAATGGATAAGGAGACATAGTTTAGTAGGTCAAGAATTCACAAGTCTCATGATGAGAAGAGAAGAGAAGCATGGCGTGTTGGTAGGAATCATCACCACTCACCAAAGAATTATTTTAGGAAAGCGTGCGGTAGCTCAAGTTCATCTCCTGTTAGAAATCATAAGAGAAGGACTAGGGTGGATGAGCTATAGGGAGAAATGAATAAGATAAATCCTCCTACCTTTGACGGTGAGCACAAGAAGGATGAGGATCTAGAGACTTGGTTAATAGGTATGATGAAGTACTTCGAGATGGATAATTATTATGCGTAGGCAGAAGGGAGAATTGTTATCTATCGGCTAAAAGGAAAAACATCAATGTGGTTAAAAGGAAAAGCATCATCATACTCAAGCTTGGGAGTATGATGATACATGAGTATGAAATGAGATTCTTAGAGCTGCTGAAATATGTTGCATTCGCCAAGGATGAGCAAGTTAAAATTGAGAGTTAACTGAGTGGGTTTCCTTCATTTATCAGTGACAAGATAGAATATGATGACTCTAAGACATTTGAGGAAATTACATGGCACGTTAAGTGTCTTTATGAGCAACGAAGGGGAAGACCGATTTTCCAAAAGGCTTGGGAAGATAAGATGAAAAGTAAGGTGGAACAAAGGAGGAAGGGGGCTAAGCCACCGTTTTTTAGAAATACTATGCAAGGACATCCAAATCTCTAGGAACCCAGAATGTCGGAGATAGTGGGGAAAAATTCATGACAACAATCTATTCGATGTTGGAATTTTGGTGGAGACCATATGTGCAAATATTTTCCTCAAAGAGGTGATAAAGTGAGGACTACACATAGTGTACGACAAGCTGCAAAATTTGAGGACATGGGCAGAAATGTGCAAGGATTTACGCAGCCCTGGATAACCAGCAGGTTGAATTTCAGTTGCACATAATCGAGGTGGAAGGTAAGATTAATGACTAACCCATTGCTATTTTAATTGACTCAGGAGCTAGTCATAGTTATCTAAACCCTAAGATGGCAGAAAGATTCCATTTTCCAAGAAGCAAGCTTGGAAAACCTTGGTTTGTGCAATTAGCTACAAGAGTAAAAAGGAAAATTAATGAGATGGTTAATGCATGTCCAATGGAGATGAATGGACTGCACAGAAAGGTTGATTTGAATATTATACCTTTTGTCTCATATGATTTCCTCATTGGTATGGATTGGTTGGATGAGCACGATGTTGTTTTGGACTGTTACAATAAGGAATTCACTTTCTTGGATGAGGAAGAAAACTTAAGATCAATTCAATGAATTCCAAGAGTTGTAACTATCATAGAAGTTTCAGCCTTGCAATTGAAGAAAAGCTATAGGAAAGGATTCAAGTATTTGCAACATACATGGAAGAGGCACCTAAGGATAGAGTATCAAGTATTGAAGACTACATCGTACTGAAAGAGTATGAGGATGTCTTTAAAGAGATACCAGGATTGCCTCCGAAAAGAGATATTGATTTCTCTATAAATTTGATGTCGGGAGCAACACTTGTATCCAAGACTCCTTATAGAATGAGTACGCCAAAATTGAAGGAGTTGCAGATGCAACTTGAAGAGATTATGAAGAAGGGGTATATATGCATGTTGACGCTTGAATTCATCAGGACTGAAATGGAAACCTCATGAGTACATTAGTCCCCCTTCGTTTTTAGAGAGGTGGTTCTCCTCTTTGGCTAAAAGATATATCTTTGAATATCTTGGATGAGGGAGAGTTCTAGGCAACAAACCCCAAATCTTTATTGCTTGGATTTACATGAAAATGGTTCTTCAATAACCAAATATGATCTTTATGTGCAACATAAGTTTTTTTACAATAAGAAAAGATTGAAGGAGGGCTTCAACATCATAATTAAATTGTGATCAACATCACACACCATCTTCTTAATAATATGTAAACGCATCCATATCTTCTTCATGAGAAAAAGGAGAGAATGATTTGATCATCTCAAAGAATTTTAATAGAGTACTTCAATTAGTAATAAAAGAGAAATTGATAGGTCAACCTCAAATATCTCATACTTAAAACTCAAAGTTACAAGATACAATTAAGATCAACCCCGATGCGATTCTTTGTGGTGTTTATTCAAGAGAAATATTCTTCATTACCAAAAATTTGATAGCCATGTATGTGGCTGAAAATACTCCATGATCATACAAGAAAATTATGTATAAGAATACAATAAAAATACTCAACAACACATCCTTGTGCCCAACTCTGAGATTCAAGCATATAGCTATGAGAAGTGATGTAGAAGAATAGAAAGAATAGAGAAGATGGAGATTTCTTTCTTTTGATCAGAAGATTAATTGTTTGTCCATGGTGTACCTTCTTCTTCCTTTGATCTTCTGCCCTGCCCCTCTGACAATACTGATTATTGGAACCCTTAATGAAGCCTCTCTTCTCTTTTTAAGAAGAGATTTTCTAACTACTTGAGTAGTTAGGGTTTTCTTCCTCTCTTGAAATTCCCGTACAAGTTTCTTCTTGAAACATTCCATTTAATTAGTGCCTCATTAATGAAATTATATCATCAATATATACATATCTAAAATGGGTCCCTTTCCCTTTTTAATAATTTTTTTTTAAATAAACTTTTATTTTCACAATTTAATTAATTTCCCATTTAAAATAGAAGGACTGTGTTTTAATTTTATGGGATTGATAATCAATTTTTTATCCATGTAAATCACTTTTGATGCTATCTTCATCATCTTGTCTTTCCAACGATATAAAATTTTCCCAAATCCATCGCCTGAATCTCAAGATATGAACTCGTGAAGTTGAATTGTCACGCAGGCGCATTAAAAAATGCAGTTGACTGATATTTTTAATTTTTGAGAAACATATATCAAATTTCAGAACTCGAAACCTTTACCACCATACTCTACGTTGAAATACCTTTCCAATAGTATAAATTTTTCGCGATTCTGACACCCAAAGCTCAAGTGATGGCCTCTGCAAGATTGTGACTCAACCACCATCGATCTGATGTCTTGGGGCAATCTCAACCTTTGCTTTCAAATTCATTTCTCCCTCTTTGACATTTAAAATTTTTATTCATAAATATTATCCCACATTCATTTGGATATTACAAATCTTCATGGTATATTGTAGATTTTAACCTTGTACAATATTTTACTGCAAATAGATTTTCAATAAAAGAACAGAAAAGATCATACAATGTCAAATACACACATTACACAGATATTTTTCCTGTGGAAACCCAAACCGGGAAACCAACATATTATATAGTCATTCATAGTGATACATTGTTTACAATACAATATACATATAGGATCCAACGAAATCTAAAATACTAACCCAAATGACCTATATTAGTCAACAACCCTAATTCCTTAACCGGAAATAGAAAACCATCGACAAAAACTATGTGTCGAAAAACCGCCCAACAATGGACACAAAAATCGAGGCGGCATGAAAAATGAGAAAAAAATGTGACACGTTTCCTGAGGAAAAAATTTCTTGAGGGCGCTGCCCCCAAATCCTTGTGCAGGGGGGCTATTGCCCCCATGTGACCCCCTTGCATGCTTGGTGCAATGTAGCAGACACTATGGCTAGTCGCGCAAAGAATATAACACATACCCAACATTCTCCCACTCGTTTTTTTCTTTTCATACATGGGGTGTCACACGCCAACTAATTTTTTTTTTTGTCTTTTCTTCGAGGGACAGAATCCATGAATTTCTACGGGGCCTAGCACAGACCATCCCTTCCCTTATCCTCCTCCAAGCGACCACAACCTGGACTTAGTGCAAGCGCCTTTTGCAACTCGCGAGTTGGAGAGTCAAGGCTCTCGACTCTTCTTTCTCCAAACGTCGATACCTGAAATGCAATACGGGTATGGCTCCCTCCTCACTAGCACCTGCTACATATAACCGTAGGCTAGGCTAAACACTAGCACTACTCGCAACTCGGGACTTCACGAGTTGGAGTGTTGAGGCCTCGTGCTCCTCCTTTGCGAATCCTTGAAACACGAAAGGTCAACATTACGTGGACTCTACCAAAGCGACGCGTACACGCCACTGGTCTCCTTCGATGTACTCTGCTTACGAGCTGTGTCGCTGCCGCTCATCGCACGAGACCTCGGCTCTCGACGTTTCACGACCTTAGCAATCAAGGTGCAACTTCTTCACCCTTAGAAACCTCGAAACACAATAAGTCAACAATGGGTTGAGTCTTTCCCAGGTGACATGTGTCCAACACTTGTCAACCACGCGGTCCCCACCTAATGGATGTGCCCTCCTTGATGGATGGCTATGATCAAATCACGACTTCGCACATCGCGAGTTCGAATAGTATGTTCTTTGACCTTCTTGCTGTACGAGTCAGCGAAATGATGAGCTCTCGCCACGCATCCTCTACAATGGACGGCTTGATTTCCTCTTCGAAGAGTTCAGGATTTCTTGACTCACACATTGTAAGGTTCTTTCCTTCGAACCCCCGACTCCTGAAACCCCGAAATCTCCCTCTAGACGATCGACGGTCCAGACCACTCCTAGGTCAACGACCATGATCATGTCATTATTTCGCGTATCGTGAGTTGGTGTAGTCTTTCCCTTTGACCACTCCCAATTGCGAGTCAACAAAATGCTGCCTGACTACCACGCATCCCTCCTTTGGTTCTTCCATCGGTCGACACGTGTCCAACTTGATATCCGACGGTGTAAATTCCCATCAGGATTTCATGTATCGCGCATTCGAAGGGATCTCTACCTCTGTTTCCCCGAACATCGAAATCCTCCTTTGGGCACGAAGCGTTAAGGTTATCGCTACTTCTGTAGATCTGATGGTTGTCTGTCCTCGTCTCTGTGTTCCTCCAATATCGATCGTTTTTCCTCTGGAGCCTTCGCTGCTTCTAGTCCTTGAATAATTTTGGTCTCCAAAGGTTTCGAACCTTTGTCCCTTCCTCTGCAATCCACCTTGGTTTAAGGAACACTCTGCAAGTGTTATCCCTCTTGAGATTTTTCAGCTATGAAGGACTTAGGAGCCTTGCGCTCTTCTTCTAGGCTTAACAGGATTTGTCCTCCAAGGGACTCAAAATGATTAGGAAGGTTTACATGCGTACATGAAACTGTGTTCACGGTCGACGAACACACGGTTCGTGACTCGGGCTTATGCCACCACAGGACACAAGTATTTACGAGTATAAAACATATCCTAACCATATGATTTTTTACTGGCCTAATTATACAACCAAGTAGTGATAAAAGGAATATAGTATATCCATTAAGAAGTCATGCATAATTCCTACAACATACACAGTATAGCCAATTCATACACAGTTACAGATAAATTACACAGGGCAGGAGATCGCTTATCTATTATAGGTTGCCACCAACCAACTAACTGTGGGTGTTCGTCCTTCCACCCGACCATAGGCATAGAGGCATTCATTCTTAGCACTCTAGCCACCCCCGTGCCAAGCCATGATATCACCAGGGAATTCTCACACTTCTCGAGGGTTCTTCCTCCATTTCTGCTTCTGTTTGGGTCCTGTTCTTTGTAACCAAGAGCTTTCTCTCTCGGTTATGGCCTCAGCGAGGTTTCTCAGATGCTCCTCGGCATCAAGCTCATGGCCTTCAGTTCGTGACTCGCTGGAGAGCTCTACGCATCTCCCTTGCGAGCTTACGCTCTTTTTTTGTCCAGTGTCTCCTCTCCCGTGTGTATCCCTCTTACCTTGGAAGGTTTGCCGACCTATCCTGTTCCTTCTGTCAAAAGGAAGCTCAGGTCTGCAGGTCCCTGTGGTACTTTGGGTTGACAACCCATGTTTCCATTCATGGGGTTGGTTGATAATTCAACCACCGGTCCTTTCTTCATTAACTGATTTCTCTCCTTGGGATCCGAAGGAGGTTGTCATCCTCATCAAGGGAAATTTGGGGTTATTTGTCATAATGAACCCTCTCTTATAGTTTTCACATTCTTCCTCTAGTGATATCATGGCCAGTACTTTCAAGGCTTCACCCCCACAGTTAGTTATTGACAACTCAAACAATAATACATTTACATTTTCCTCATGCATTAGCATGGAAATTCCTATTTTATGATTAATTACAAATTGCGGGAAATAGGGTGTTACAATTCCCTCCCCCTTAAAGGAACACTCTCCTCGATGTTCTTTCTCAAAAGCACCTGTCACACCTTTCTCATTCAGCCACTTCAGAAGTCTTGACCTTCGTCCTCGGTCATGTCCTCTTTCAAGATCTTAGTCTTCGTCATCTGCCTTCAATAATTCTTGGACAACAAGCACATTAATCAAAATTTTGTGCGAAAACATCTTACTGGTGTTCAAAATTCAAAAGGAAAATTTCATAATCTTAGCACAATACTTATCTGTGTAGTTTGTGGATCTGTATCCACATGGTAGTTTTGTTATCCATGCTCATTGCTTTCCTTGACGTACCCATTGGGTGCATGTTTCCAATTCAATAGTTCACAAGAGCTATCATGATTTCATCTTCCTTTCCAAGGTTTTTCCACACGGGAAACTACCCACTGTGTGCATGATCCCAATAGTTTACAAGAATTATTAAGGTCTCCTCTTCCTTGCGGTCACTCACCCTCTAGGCCTAGGCTCAGGCATCCCCTTCACTATTATACAATCCCTCGGGCAATCCATCTTGCCCTGCCAAGGTTTTCTCACACACGAAAATTTTAGAGACTCTATCGAGTCTTACAGTCGAGGCGTCCCCCAGACTTGCTCTGCCGAGGCGTACCTCCGGCTTGTGTTACCTCAACACAATAATTTTCAGGCGATCATGGCTTATCATGGGGTTTTCATGGCTCAGTAGTAGCCATGTTCATCATCTTCAACTTTGACAACCCTCATTTGTCCTTTCTGGACATGTCTTTTCTTCTCACCTGTATCATAGGTATACAAAATTCATGAGACATCATTATAAATTCTAACTTTCATAATTTTATTGCAAATCTGTCACCCACATATTTTCCAATCTCACGATTTGTTTTCATATTTGTTCCGCACAGGAACCAGATTCATAATTATGGGACTTTCCTTCCCATAACGGTTTGGCTCAATAGGCAATTGGCCTTCCTTATGGGCTTACAATGCTGCCATATCCATGACCCCTTTGCTTCCTGCAATTTCAACTTCAATCAACCAAACAACTTGTTAGCTTTTCCATGCATATACAATTTATTGCACCTTTACAACATCGCCACAACAATTTCAGAATTGTGCATACTTAACAATTAAATTACTTTCTCAAAAAGGAAATACCATTCCTTGCAGTTTGGCTCAACATGCAATCGATCTTCCTTATGGACTTACAACACTGTCATATCCAAGACCCTTTCCTCCCTGCAATTTCATTCTTTACACATCCAAACAATTGTTAGTTTTTCGTGTACATTACCTTTTTCGAAAATCAAGTATACTAACAGTCTAGGTCATTTCATCTATTCAAGGAGTCAAAACGAAAGGATACATCATCCCTTACCTATGCATCATTCCAGCCTACCAAATTTTTAAAATGTGACTCGGATATCAATTGATTTTAATGAATGCGCCAACATTTGTGGCCACATTCATACCCAATGCACCCCTGCATTGATTTCAAGTTTGTCACACTTTATGACAGGTTCTTGGCCATGGTGTGTTGGAACTTAACCAACCTCTCCACCACATGACCTATTCGTTTTCATTCATTCTTACAACAGGACCATGCTTCCTGCTATAGGCTGATCATGATCCCAAATTAGTACACATGAAACTTAAAAGTTTCGCACGAATGCACCCAAGCATTATGCCTTCATTAATAACTAGGGTGCCAACACTCATGGCCACCCAAATTTGGTTTTCTCTAACACCTATACAATGTGAGTAGAAATGTTGGAAGGTCCTCTTTCCTCAATGGGAAATCCATTGTCTTTCCTTTATGCAAATATGCATTTCCTTGAAGTAATTCCATGCAACGTGCTATCTATGAGCACTTTTGTTTCCAATCGTTTCTTGATTGGTCCATGTGTTCATGAAATATCAGTTCATGAATTCTTTCGAGGGTTACAATTGGTCTTTACTACCATAGGTTCACGCCTCCATCATTCAGGTTCTCCTTCCTGAATCAAACCCTACTTGGGTATCCATGGCATACCACTGCCCTTTCAATTTTCATGCATAACATGAGACAATAAAATATTTCGGAAGGGGTTCTTACCAAATCCCTTCATACCTTGTGCCACATAGGCATGAATATCTTTATACCGGTTCTTGGCTGCTAGCACTCTCTTTATGATCTCTACCTCATCAATAGTGCTTTAGCGGGATTTTCACAGTCATGTCAACAATCTTTTGACCGCAGCCTTCCCATGGTCACCCTCTGCTTGAGGTTGTTCATTATTGGCAATTGTCTTCCTCAATAGCTCCAATTCCTTTCTATACATAGCATGCATCATCATAGTCACAATTATATTAGTCGTAATATTAAACCAAATGC
>ML779043.1:112505-127385 GCA_009831015.1 Picea engelmannii
ATTAAATCAGGCTTTATATCAAGAAGCTTCACAATGCATTAAATCCATGCACTCAAGCATAACACACACAAACCTAACCAAACATTTATCATGCAAGCTCATTGCTTGCACCCCTTCCATGTCATTCACACACATGGACATATTCGACTTCTATATCCTTTTTTTTTCCCAAGGATCTTCCAAGCATCCTTATGATCACGTATACACATTCATGTATATGTAGGTGCATCTATTGCACCTTTTTACCTAATGCATTCACTTGATAGTTTAATTTCATCATTAGTGTCCTTTAGTTTGAGACTTCAGTCACTTACAGGACTAATCTCATAGTCATACCTCGTGTTGGTGCTGTCTTCTCTCATGGCTATAACCAACCAGGGTCACTTTCCTCTTTATGCGACAACATCTTAGCAAGAAAACCTCCTTGCTTCATCGTCCATAGGGTCTTACCCATCTCACTTTTCTCTGGTCATGAGGAGTTATATACTTCGATTTTAATATAAAGCAATAATTATACAACCAAGGATCCTACCTGATCCTCTCACATTCCTTTAGGCCCACAAAGGTATTAACCATTATATAACCAGCCATCATCAGTGCCTAATGTTCCAACTACCCATGCTTAGAGGCGGCGTCACTAACATCAGTTTTTTTCGGCTTTCGGGCTTCAACTACCCTTGACAGAACCCTGCCACCTTTAGCTATCCACATTCAAGTCTTATTATCCATGTTAATTAGCATATCCCTACTTAGGTAAGAGTAGTTGTCACTTTGACAAAGGGGTTAAAGAAATTCTTCTGTTGAAATTCAACAAGAATTCCCAAAAACACAAGTTCAATCTACAGTCCTTTTCCTCAAGGAGTAAATGCAGATAACTATATCTCCTTACGCGACTCGTACATGAGCCCAAGTAGGCCAAGTGTTGTAACCATGCTCTGATACCAATTTGTCACACACCAACTACGACAACTAATTTTTTTTTTGTCTTTTCTTCGAGGGAAAGAATCCCTGAATTTCTACGGGGCCTAGCACAGACCATCCCTTCCCTTATCCTCCTCCAAGCGACCAAAACCTGGACTTAGCGCAAGTGCCTTTCGCAACTCGCGAGTTGGAGAGTCAAGGCTCTCGACTCCTCTTTCTCCAAACGCTGATACCCGAAATGTGATACGGGTATGGCTCCCTCCTCACTAGCACCTGCTACATATAACCATAGGCTAGGCTAAACACTAACACTACTCGCAACTCGTGACTTCACGAGTTGGAGTGTTGAGCCCTCGTGCTCCTCCTTTGCGAATCCCCGAAACGCTAAAGGTCAACGTTACGTGGACTCTGCCAAAGCGACGCGTACACGCCACTTGTCTCCTCTGCTATACTCTGCTTATGAGCTGTGTTGCTTCCTCCCATCGCATGAGACCTCGACTCTCGGTGTTTCGCGACCTTAGCGATCAAGGTGCAACTTCTTCACCCTTCGAAACCTCGAAACATGATAAGTCAACAATGGGTTGACTCTTTCCCAGGCGACATGTGTCCACCACCTGTCAACCACGCAGTCCCCACCTAACGGATGTGCCCTCCTTGATGGACAACTACAATCAAATCGTGACTTCACACATCACGAGTTCGAACAATATGTTCTTTGACCTTCTTGCTCTATGAGTCAGCGAAATGCTGAGCTCTCACCACACATCCTCTACAATGGACGGCTTGATTTCCTCTTCGAAGAGTTCAGGATTTCATGACTCACACATTGTAAGGTTCTTTCCTTCGAACCCCCGACTCCCGAAACGTCGAAATCTCCCTCTAGACGATCGACAGTCTAGACCACTCCTAGGTCAACGACCACGACCACATCGTTATTTAGCATATCGTGAGTTGGTGTAGTCTTTCCCTTTGACCACTCCCAATCGCAAGTTAGCAAAATGCTGCCCGACTGCCACTCGTCCCTCCTTTGGTTCTTCCATCGGTCAACACGTGTCCAACTTGATATCTAATGGTCTAACTTCCCGTCAGGATTTTGTGTATCGCGCGTTCGAAGGGATCTCTACCTCTGTTTCCCCGAACGTCGAAATCCTCCTTTGGGCACGAAGCGTTAAGGTTATCGCTACTTCTGTAGACATGACGGTTTGCCGACCTATCCTATTCCTTATGTCATAAGAAAGCTCAGGTCTGCAAGTCCCTGTGGTACTTTGGGCTGACAACCCATGTTTCCATTCATGGGGTTGGTTGATAATTCAACCACCGGTCCTTTCTTCATTAACTGATTTATTTCCTTGGGATCCGAAGGAGGTTGTCATCCTCATCAAGGGAAATTTGGGGTTATTTGTCATAATGAACCCTCTCTTATAGTTTTCACATTCTTCCTCTAGTGATATCATGGCCAGTACTTTCAAGGCTTCACCCCCACAGTCAGTTATTGGCAACTCAAACAATAATACATTTACATTTTCCTCATGCATTAGCATGGAAATGCCTATTTTATGATTAATTACAAATTTTGGTAATAGGGTGTTACATGGGGTTACAAGGTTAAATAGTCAACAATCTAGGGTAACAATGCCCATGGATCCTCTACACTAAGAGAACTTCTCAATGCTCACAGATTTTGTTAATGAATCTGGAACATTCTTCAAAGTGTCCACCTTCATCAACAACACTTTCTTTTCTTCAACCATGTCTCTCAAAAAGTGATATTTAATATCAATATGCTTTGTCTTTGAATGATAAATCAAGTTCTTCACCCAAAAAATTGCACTCTGACTATCACAATATATCCTTATAGCATGTTGTACCAACCCAATACATGAACACAATCTTTGTAACCATACTGCTTCCTTTCTTGCATGAGTGTCTGCCATGTACTTAGCTTCTGTAGTTGAAAGTGCCACTACATCCAGTCTTTTGCTCATCCAATTGATTTCTCCTCCAAATAGGTTAAACACATACCCTCTTGTAGATTTCCTACAATCTAGATCTCCAACCGAATTTGCATCCACAAAGCCATGTATGCCCAACATTTTGTCCAATCTTGGCCTTCCTTGGTAGCACAATCCATAGCTATCAATGTCACGCAAATACCTGAAAACCCTTTTTATTATTGTCCAATGCTCCTTCCCTGGTTTTGACATATACCTACTCAAAAATCCCTCTGCATGTGCAATATATGGTCTAGTACAAACCATTACATACATCAAACTTCCAAATGCACTCATATATGGAACACGAGACATGTCCTCCTCCTTACCTGTATCTTGGGACACTGATCCACAGATAAATTTACACCAACATGAATAGGGACCTTGACCGGTTTACATTCTTGCATATTAAACCTCTGCAATATGTTCTCGACATATTTTCTCTGATTTAGCCAGATTTTCCTCTTTTTCCGATCTCTTTTAATTTCCATGCCCAAAATGAAATTTGAATCACCAAGATCCTTCATGTCAAATTTAGAGTACAATTGAGTTTTCAGATCCTGGATAATATCCTTGTTTTTTCCTATCTGCAACATGTCATCCACATACAAGACCAAATAAATCAAATGATCACCAATTAATTTAAAATACACACAGTGATCCTCTTTGCTTCTTGTGAATCCAAGTCCCAGCATATAAGTATCAAATTTTTGATACCACATCCTTGGTGATTTTTTAAAACCATACAGAGACTTTTTCGGCTTGCATACCAGCTCCTTCTTTCCTTTCACAACAAAACCTTATGGCTGCTTCATATAGATTTCTTCTTCCAGATCCCCATGTAGGAATGTTGTCTTCACATCCATATATTCTACTTCAAAATCAAACACAACAACAACAGATAAGAGAAATATAATAGAATTTAACTTGGCAATAGGAGAAAAAATCTCACCAAAATCAATTCCCTCAACCTAGGAATAACCCTTTGCTACTAATCGAGCTTTGTATTTCTCCACTTTGCCTTCTACATTCAACTTCTTTTTAAATACCCATTTGATGCCAATGGGATTTCATCCAATTGACAACTCCACTAGATCCCAAGCCTCATTCTTATCCAAGACTACTATTTCTTCATCCATGGCCTTTCTCTAGAGTTTTACATGCTCTGAATCCACTGCGTCCTTGATAGTTCTAAGATCATCATCAGTAATAGACAAAGAAAAATTTGAACATAAATCAGATGGAGTATACCTTTCTGGTAGCCTTATTTCTTGAACCGATCTCCTAAATACTGGAGAATGAGGATCTTCTTCTTCTGATTCATGTTCTTCTATAGAATCTTATTCATCATCCTTTAAATCAAACTCTACTTTCTCTGGTTCTTGCTTACTTGGTAGGAATTCATGTTTAGCAACATCCTTCATTTCTCTAAATACCACATCTCGTCTATACACAACCTTTTTAGTTTATGGGTTCCAAATCTTATAACCTTTGAGACCATCTTTATACCTAATTAATATACACTTTTCAGCCTTCTTATCTAGCTTACTCATGTTTTCCTTTGGAACATGAACATAGGCCTCATAGCCAAATACCTTGAGATGTGCGAGAGAAGGTTTCTTACCAGTCCATACATCTTGTGGAGTCTTGTCATCCAGTGTTGATGAGGGTGATTTGTTGACCAGGCAACATACAATACCCATTGCCTCTGCCCAGAATTATTTCCCTAACTCGGCACCACTGAGCATGCACCTTGATTTTTCCATCAACGTCTTGTTCATCCTTTCTGAAACTCCATTCTATTGAGGTGTATATGGAGTAGTATTCTTCCTTGATATACCACACTTCTTACAAAATTCTTCAAATTCATTCCGGCATAACTCTCCAACATTATTTGTCATCAACACCCTAATTCTTTTTTGTGATTGATTCTCAGTAAGAGCCTTAAAATATTTAAACCTGTCAAAGACTTTAGATTTCTTCCTGAGGAAATATATCCAAGTATTTCTCAAGAATTCATCTATAAATGAGACATAGTACATAGATTTTTCCAATGATGGAACTGACACAAGTCCAAACACGTCACTGTGAACTAGCTGTAAAATTCCTTTTGACCTCGTTGCACTAGAGGGGAATCTTACCCGATTTTTCTTCCCATATACACAATGTTCACGGAAATCAAAAGCCAGAGAGCAGTTATACATACCTTCAACCATACCTTTATCATGTAGTAGTCGAAGACCCTTCTCTCTGATATGCCGTAGTCTTTGATGCCACAACATAACCTTTTCTACAGATATTGTAGGAGTTCTTTCTTCTTCAACTCCAATATCAGGAACAATGGAACTATTTGTTGATGATTGCAACTTCATGAGACATTCTCCAGATCATACTGCTCTGGACTGAGTTGAGTTGATCTGAGAGAACACCTATGTGATAGGTGAGTCGTACTCCTCTGGACTGAGTTGAGATGACTTGTGTTGGTCTCTTGTCGTGCTCCTATGGAATGAGTTGAGATGACTTGAGATGGTCTCTTGTCGTACTCCTATGGACTTAGTTGAGTCGAATTGAGATAACTCTCCAGTTCATACTCCTATGGATTTAGTTGAGTTGATTTGTTGAGAGTGACATCCCTTGTGGTTGAGCACATGTGGACTTGTCCCTAGTGGTAGAGCACTAGAGTATGTGTGTGAGACCCCTTTGCTATATTGTCAAAGAGTAAGACTATTGTAAAACCCTAATTTGTATTGTGAAGGGTACAAGTGATCCCTATTGTGTAAAATACTAATTGTATTATTGAGTTGTACAAGTCGGCCCTATTGTGCCAATAGACATGTCTATTCCTTAAGTTAGGTCATGTATATATTAGTGAATGATCCCCATTGTGGACCATTCATCTCATTCACTAAACACATTACTTGGAGAGTTGTAATTTGGTGCACACTTTTCTATGCGCTATCCTTCTTGGTCATAGAGCACCCTATTGTGTGTGCTAGGATTTTCTGTGTGAGGGTTTCTTCTCTTGGAAATATAGTAAAGTGTTGTTGGGTTTTTCCCTTGCTTTAGAAGGGTTTTCCTAGGATAACTTCTTGTGTCTTGTGCATGGTTATTCTTCTTGTGATCTTGGTTACTGCAACTATTGTATTGTTGTATTGTTTATGGTTCAAGTTCATGCTAAATTGAAAAGAAACTATATGCATTTGAGCTAGCATAAAAAATTCAACACTATTACACCCATCAATAATAATGCTTCCTTGAAGCTTATACATATTTCCAAACCAAACTCGCTTCAACAACACCATTGCTCCTCGAACCATCCTACAAGTTTCCTTTTCAAATATTGTGTTTACCCCTGCATCGTCCATTTTGCTTACACAAATCAAATTTCTAGCCAAACGTGGGATGTGCAGAACACCAGGTAGTGTTCTAATCCTTCCATATATGAGCCTTAACTTGAATTTTCCTCATCCTATGATTCTGGTTGTTGAATCATCACCTATGAAAACATTACCTCCATCATACCTTTCATATTCATAGAACCACTCCCTGCGGGGAGTCATATGAAATGATGCACCTGAATCAACCAACCATGCCTCATGATCCACATGTGTGCTTGAAGAAGCCAAGTACACATCCACTCCTTCTTCCTTGGAGGTATTTTCTTTTGTAGAAGAAGCCAAGAACTTATCCCATAAATCTTTGGTTGTATCTTCCTCTGACACATTCAATAATACTGAATTTGAGAGACACAGTCGGATTGTGCTCTTCACCTTCAGATCCAACTTTTTCCAGTTATCTACTGAAGTTCTTGTAGGTGTAGTACCTGGATCCACCACGATCCACTAATCTCTTTCCACCAACGGATCTTCCATCTTGAGCTTCCACAGCTCAAAACTTTTCCCATTAAACTTCTCAATTTCCATTTTCAAACTGCTCGCCATTTCTTTTCATCTAAAAAATCAATACCACAGATCTCCCACTGTAACAAGGCTTATCACAAAGGCATCCCCCTAAAGCCAACAATGCTCTTATACCAAATGTAGATTTTAACCTTGTACAATATTTTACTGCAAATATATTTTCAATAAAAGAACATAAAAGATACAATGGAAAATACACACATTACACAAAGATTTTTCCCTTGGAAACCCAAACTAGGAAAACCAACATATTCTATATTCACTCATAGTGATACATTGTTTACAATACAATAGACATATAGGATCCAACGACATCCAAAACCATAACCTAATGACCTGGATTAGTCAACAACCTGTTGGCAGCCCAACATATTTTCAACTTTTTAAATCATCAAATAATAATCTATGTAGCTGCCTACCTGGGGTCGTACTTTTTTTGTTCTTCATGAGCAATTTTTGAAACTACAAATGTGAGTTTTTGGCTATTCCTAGTGTTTTTTTTTTCATGATTCGTTCATGACTGAAAGCATGAAAACGAAGCATTAAAACTTATGATTGTATTACCGCTTCATTTAAAAGTTTATGAAAGGTAGATGGCTCCACAGTTTTTGTTAATAAAGACTTTGTTTCCTGCTATCAAGCTCATCTTCTTTATTGACTCCTCAAATGTGAAGCATGCTTATGGATTGTTATTTGAATCAACAAGGGTCCTTTTAATTCAAACCTTGATATATTTTTTGTGGCCCTTGGTCATGCATTCCCTTGTCACTACATTTTGGTTTTTAAATTTTTTCCCTATCCTAACTTTACAAACCAAACCTACCTTGTTGCACAATGATGAAGTTTTAATGCACCTGGTCGTGCCCTGTACCATGTGAGAGGTGGCAGTTCGACGATAGTAAGCCCATCATGTCGAGCTTAGTTTCAGGTTCTGTATTTACTCCTCGCATTCATTTCACAAAACGCCTATCATTTCGTATTGAGGAATTTCTGTTCATACACCCTAAGTTATTGATGAGTTATGGGTATGAAATGTCGCTCCGGTCTTCTCCTTCGAAACTCTCCATACTCACTGTGTTTTATTGACTGCTTGTCGAATCCCCATGGCCCCGGTTGTTAGGATTGAACCCAATGGCTCTCAGACCTTGCTCCTGTGTGATGATGCAAGGGAGGATCTCGATGGTCAAGGCTGGCTTGTTTTTATTGAGAAATTCCAGGAATTCAACTTGCGAACCGCTCAAGAATTTTCCCTTTCGTTTGATGGATGCCGAGCTAAGGTGGGAGACGTTCAGATCGAAGTCACAGAGGATTTTTTGGGTCAAGCAACAGGTTTTCCTTTGACCGGGAAGAAGTGGTTCAAAAACGCTAAAGTTGAGGAGGTTCCATGGAGTCTTTTCTTCACGTCTCGAAAAATCAATTGCTGCGACAAAGGTATGCCCGTGTCTATGTTGAAAACCCGATGGCATGGCTTGCTAGTAGTCTTGAAACAATTCGTGATGTGTGAAGGCTGTTTTGGTTTTGTTTTTCTATATCATATACATTTGCTTATGAATTTCATTGGGTTTCAATTAAACATGCCATATTACCTGTGGAGAAGCTTGTATAAAATGGAAAAGAGGTATAAAAGACAACAATTGGATTCAAGCTTGTTTCACCATGGCTTAATAAAGATACTATTAGTACACCAATTGAAGTTACAACATGATGACTGGAACGCCTTCCTGGCCCGAAATGGCTTCGTTAACTCTGATGCTGTAGAGGTTGACAAACCCGTGATAGAGGAAACAATAGTCCCTTCATCTACACAGGCCTGTCTTACAGCCACCCTCAATAAGCCTATATCCGACCCAAAAGATGTTGAGCAGAGCCATCTTAACGCCTCTGCAAAGAAAGAAAACAGACCCGTGGGGAAGCCATCTAAAGGTGATATCAATTTAGGTTTTAAAAATAAAAGGGCAGGTAGGTTGATCTCGAGGAAATTGCGAAATAAATCAAACCCTCATGTGAACTCGATCAAAATGATCGAGATCCATGAAAGCTCAGACTCGGAGATCGACAGATTCTTGACCGAAGAAGACCCTCCTTCTTTCCAAGCAGAACCCCACTAGGCTTACAATTTCGTGGATAACCTCCCACCTTGCTTGAAGCACAGTCAGGGGTTTCCAGGTATTAAGTTTGATAACAAATCTAAAGGAAGCAGTGAAGACAGTCCGGCATACAACCGTAGGTATTCTCAAACGACCGTCACATGTTTACAATGTGAAACTTGTCTATTATGGATTGACAAGTATTACACGAACATACCCATTTTACAATCACAGATCAAAAACCTTACCGATATGGTTGACCCCCTAACAGATGAAAATTGTAAGCTCAAGTCCATTTCTTAGAGACAAAAAAACGTCTGAAAACAACAGAGAACATCATACTAAAAAATGTCGAAAGTGTCACAACAATGATCAATTCTGAGATCACGTGAATTGATTTGATTTTCTAGTTAAAGGTAAAGATTCATTTTTGTTTGAAAATAGTGTTACATTCTTGTTCATAGAATAAATTAGATTTTATTGCTAAAATAAGACTAGCTACAAAATCAACAGATTATGTAGCCAGTCTATTCTTATTCGAAATTTGGAAAATAATGGTTAAATGTATATCTGAATTTGTTTATTTCATCTTTTTCTTTCAGGATATTTGGGAGTTTATGGTGACTAAATGATTTGGAGCCTTTTTTGAGCTTATATGCCATATCCATGGCTCATTTTTGTGTATATAGGAACAAACTCTTTTTCATTTTTAGAGATTTAGTGTGATTTAGGGTGGTTATATTCCCCCTATTTTTGTAATCAGTAGATGATTGTAGAGATTTAATCTTATCTTATAAGATAATACAGTTAGCTTTTCTGAACCCTTTATAAACTCATATTTTTGTAATTAAATCATCTTGGTCTGGCGCTGAAGTATGGACAATTAATGCACAAACTTAAATGGAACAAAAATACATATTATAGCTTTAGCTTCTTGTGTATGATGTCTTAGTTTAAGTTTTGTTTATCTTGGCATGATAATAGGTGTTGATAGCTTTTGTCTTCATGCTTTATTATGAGTTGGGATAATTCATTTATAAATACTGTTCATATGTGATGTTTCAGATATTGTATAGGGTGATCATCTATTCAACTCAAATGATGAGATTTATCTTTAATTTTTGTTGAAACGTTTAAATGCAAAGTTCTTACAATAAGATTTATCTCACTGTAATTGCTTGTAAATCATAAGATCACCATGATTATTTGCATCTCTTCTTTCTGTCGTTAAAATTAAACAGTCAATATACTGTGTTGCATTTATTCTGAACAGTTTCAAGGTTCATTGTAGATTTATCTCTTGGACAGACTGGCTGGACTTTCCATAATTATACAGATGTTGGATGCACGTCGATTAACTCATTGATAGGTTAGTTCATTTCTTTCTGTTGTTTATTTGTTTACAAAACTCTAATATATGGTATGGCTTTGATCGTCCACATACTTTTGTTTCATAGTATTTTTTTTTTAATCTTAGATAAATAAAGAAAAAACAAAAAAATAATAGTTTATGTGCTTTTGTTAAAGCAGTCATCTTTTCATAGATTTTCGTGAGTTTAGATTAAAACTCGCAGCTTGTACATCCTGCACATTAGATAAACAAATATGTTGTGTAAATATTATTTAAAATAGTTATATAGATACGTATATACATATATACACTAAGTAGTTATTTGTTAGTTTTCTCTTTTTCTTTTATTCGTTTCTTTTAGGACTTTAAGATTGGCCAACAGAGCCATTAAACCCGTCAGAGCGAGTCACACCAAACGACTTGGGTTATTTAGACAAACCTGGACCGGACTCGTTCTTCCAATTGACGGACCATCATTTTCGCCCATCAACACAACCCTAATTCCTTAATCGGAAATAGAAAACTATCGACAAAAAACGTGTGCCGAAAAATCGCCCAACAATGGACAAGAAAATCGAGGCGACATGAAAAATGAGGAAAAAATGTGACATGTTTCTCCAGGCAAAAAAAATTCTCAGGGGGTGTTGCGGCTCCCCCTCAAACCCCCCCCGTGCAACGTAGCAGACACTATTACTAATCGTGCAAAGAATATAACACATAACCAACATATACAATACTAAGTGTTTCATACACTTAGCAAGAAACAAAGAAGAGAAGAAATTATGGAGCTTGGAGGAGTCGACCCTTGGAAAGTTGTTGAATAAAATATTTTTTTTAGAATCTCGTCATCATCCACCTCATGCCCAGTGAGCACTAAGTTATCACTGAGTCATTTTCAAGTCATATCCCATGTGTCAAAAACTCATTAGATGCCAAATATAACCTATAATATTTCTCCATATGTCGCAAATTGTATGTTTCCATGTGTCTCAAATGTTGAGTTTCCATGTGTCATGACCTCATTCATTGCCATGTGTCATATTCTCATTCACTGGGTTTCATGCCTTGGAATAACTTTGAGAATTTGGCTAAGTATGGGAGATGAGATGAGAGGGGAGGAAGGAAAGTTGTGGGTAGTAGAAGTCGAGCGGGTAGTTTGTAGATAGCGGGAGCGGGGGTGGGGAAGGTGAGGGGGAAGGGTGAAGGAGTGTGGTGGGTGTCTGTCCCCTGCCATAGATTGAAATATGGCTAAATATGGGAGGATAAGGGATAAGGGAGTGGAGAGGGTGGAGAGATAAGGAAAAAAATGGTTAAGTGTTGAGATGGATAGAATTGAAAGGTGAGAGAAATAAGTGATGAGAATACTTAGCCAAAATTCAAAAAAGGATAGAAGAACATGATACTTAGAAAGATTCTTCAAAATTGGATCTCTGGACTAGATCTTGAATAACTTAGGCATACGAAAATAGATTTCTGATCCAAAAAATGCATGGCGAATCTAAGACTGAGGGCTATGCAGTGAACTTATAAAATTTCATCTTCTGATATCATTTTTTTATATTAATCCAAGAGAGGGAAAATATAGTTGACCAATTTTTGGTCAACAACACCCAAGTGTGTCATCTTGGGGTTCCCCAGTTTTTCTCGTAAAGAAGAAGGATGGCACATTGAGACTTTGTATCGACTTTAAGAAGTTGAATAGGATAAAAGTAAAGAACATGTATCCTTTTCCAAGGATAGACGATCTCTTTAATCAACTGCGGGGCGAACATATATTTTCTAAGATTGATCTCAGATTTGGATATCACCAGATGAGAATTAAGGAAGAAGACATTAGTAAGACTACCTTCAGAATGAGGTATGATCATTACGAGTTTATAGTGGTGCCTTTTGGGTTGTCAAATGAACCAGATGTCTTCATGTGTTTGATGAATGGAGTTTTCAGAAGTTATTTACATAAGTTTGTCATTGTATTTTTGGCTGACATACTTCTACTCAAAGTTAGAAGAAGAGCATGAGCATCACTTGAGGATGGTACTGCAGGTATTGAGGGAGCATCAAATTTACGTGAAGTTTAGCAAGTGCTCATTTTATCAGAGACGGATTCATTATTTGGGTCATATTATTTCCAAGGAAGGAATAGTTGTGGTTTCGAAAAAGATAAAATCCATTGAGGAATGGCCGACACCAAGAAATGTCATAGAGGTAAGGTTATTCATGGGACTAGAAGGGTATTACAAAAGGTTTATTGAAGGATTCTCACATATTTCACATCCAACTACTTTGCAAAAGAAAGGTGCGTGATTTCATTGGACTCTGGATTGTGCAAGGAGTTTTCAACACTTGAAAATTTTCTTGACAAGTGTGCCAATTTTGAGAATTGTTGATCCTGATGCAGACTTCATTGTTTGCACGGATGCATGAAAGGAAGGGATCGATGGATTCCTTAGTCAATATGGGCATGTGGTGTGTTACGAATCAAGAAAGTTGAAAGATCGTGGAAGGCTTTATGCTACTCATGATTTAGAATTGGCAACTATAGTGCATGCCTTAAAGATGTGGTGGAATTATGTTATGTATAAAATATTTGAGCTAAGGACATACCATAGTGGTCTGAAGTATCTGTTTAGATAGACAATTTTAAATTCCAGACAAAGTAGGTGGTTAGAATTCCTCACTAAGTATGACTTTGACATAAAGCATATCAGAGGAAAAGAGAACAATGTGGCAGACACACTCAACAGGAGGGTGCATGAGATGCATGCTACAACCATTAGTGGTTGACGCACTCAGCAGGAGGGTGCATGAGATGCATGCTACAACCATTAGCATGTATAAATTGGATTTGTGCGATGGAATTTTAGAAGTTTCCAAATCATATCTATGTTATGTGGACATAAAGGCGACTTTACAACAGGGTATGTTGCAACAAAAATTTAAAGGTTATGAGCTAAGAGAGGATGGGATCCTCATGTATAGACGCAAAGTCTATGTGTCGAATTATCAAGAGTTGAAGGGGCTGATATTTTCAGAGATGCATAAGTTTCCTTATGTTGGACATCTAGGTTACCATAAGACAATTTTTGCAGTCAAGAAGCTATACCTTTGGCCAGGTATGAAAAATGAAGTTGTTGATTTCATTGCTAGAAGTCTCGAATTTCAGAAGGTCAAGGTTGAGCATAGACATACAACTAGTTTTCTATAGCCTTTTCCCATTCCTGAGTGGAAGTGACAATTTGTGACCATGGATTTCAATACTAAGTTTCCTAGGACTTCTAAGCAACACAATTCTATTATAGTGGTGGGGAACAAGCTTACTAAATCTACCCATTTTGTTCCAATGAAGTCAGTGCACAAGGTAACTAATATTGTTGATATTTGCATGTGAGAAAATTCCAAGCTTCATGATTTACCTAAGACAATTGTGTCTGACAGAGATTCCAAGTTCACCTCAAAAATTTTGGAACAAATCTGAATTTCAGCACAACATATCACCCCGAGTTAGATGGACAAACAAAGAGGGTAAATCGGGTGATTGAAGACATGTTGAGGATATATGTCATGGAAAAACCATCAAGATGGGAAGACTACATTCATTTGGTAGAGTTTGATTACAACAATGAGTATCAGTTATATTTAAAGATGAGCCCATTTGAAGCAGTTTATGGTAGAAAGTGCAACAAGCCAGTGAGTTGGGACAACCCTGTAGACCACATAGTAGTTGGGCCATATTTGCTCTGGGAAATGGAGGAGTATATGGTAAATATCAAGAAAAATTTAAAGGTTGATCAAGACATGCAGAAAAGTTGTACAGATAAAGACATAACCCACAAAGAGTTTAAAGTGGGTGATCACGTGTTCTTGAAAGTGAAATTTAGGTGCAATTCCCTGAAGTTGGGAAAGCGTTCTAAGTTATCAGTGCGTTGTTGTGGGCCATTTGAAATCCTAGAGAGGATTGGTCATGTCACATATATGCTTGCATTTCCTGCATCCTTGTGTATTCAAAATGTTTTCCATGTGTCCTTACTTAAAAAGTATGTACCTGATGTTAATCATATTATTGATTGGAATGTGATTCAGGTGGAGCCAGAAGGCGATTTTCAAGTGCAACTAGTTTTCATATTGGATCAAAAAATCAAACATCTCTGGAATCGATTCATGGAGTTGGTAAAGGTCGAATGGAAATGCTACGTTCCTGAGGATGCAAATTGGGAGTGGGAGGATGCTATGCGAGTAGAGTATCCACATCTTTTTGAATATTTTTGAAATTTTGTATGTACATGTGTTAATGATGCACTAAGGACATTGCATAAATAAGGGGGAGGGGAATGTGATGTCCCTGATCCAGACCCTTTGTAATTGTACATATAGGATGGTGAGTCTTTTGTACTAAATGTAAATGTACATTTAGGTCGGTGAGTCATTGGAACTAAGTTTTGATGTTGTGTGCACCTGGATAAGTGCACACATTTCACAGTGTTGCACGCACTTGGGTAAGTGCATGAGAATGACCTGGGCATGCACACAAAGCCGAGTTATATATATATATATATATATATATATATATATATATATATATATATATATATATATATATATATATATAGTGT
>ML779043.1:127435-183451 GCA_009831015.1 Picea engelmannii
AATATAATCACAATTATTTATATAATATTACATCGCTATGCGTAGACACACTCAGATGAAAAGAGATGGGGGGCTGACTCCATCAGAAAAGGGAAAAGGGTGCAAGAATTAAGTCTTAGGGAATATTTTATAATATTTATGGAAAAGTGTAATGTTGGATAATTATTTTATCCTAAGTTCCCGAGGGTAGGGAACAAGTCACCAAGTGGCTTAAGTTACGTCTGAGGGTGACATATGTCGAGTTTAAGGCATGCAATATATATTGTTATCCTCAGTTTATTTTGGAAAATTATTATTCAGGGATTATTCAGGATTTCAGTCTCGGGTGCAGAAGGGGTTGGTTTGGGGAGAGGACTGTTATAAGCAAAATTTGTCCGTTGGGACAGATCTAACCTATCTGGCTGTGAAGTCGGTTAAAACCTCTTTGATAGCTCGACATGAGGCAGAGACTACCTGCACCTCAGATGGTCCTTCGCCTGAGGTGGTAATGAAGGGGAAAAGGGAGAGGTGAAAGAATTACGAGAAGTCTTTCTTAGGACCACTCACCCTGGGTGTCGTCCTCCCTTAGCTTCATGGATGGCCAAAATGGCCCCGGGGGTGAAAATTATAGACAATGGGATGAAAATAATCTTGCTGATTTTTAGGACATCCAACTAAACAAAGCAAACAACGAGTTGTTTTCTCCCTTAAAGCCTTGGAAAATGGCCCAGAATGGGTTCCTGGGGTAAACCGGGGTCCCAGACAATAGACCACTAGATGCCTCAAGTGAAAAAAGTGAAAAATAAGGGTGAAAAGTGAGTTTAAAAGCTACAACCAAGTATTTTCATATGGATGTAAATTGCAAACAACAAGTTTTTCAAAGCTTTTAAGGCAGGGAAATAAGTCTAGAATGGCTTGGTACTCCCCGGGGTAACCCAGGAAGTGATCTCGAAAAACTGTCAAATCAAAAGGGGGGTTGTAAATCAAGGCGGAAAACCTTTTTATGAGTTGTTACAACTATGTTTAGGAGAGTATTTACAGCTACAATTTCTATTTGTGGGTGAAGGGTGGACCGTGTTGAGCACTCAACACACCCTAAAAAGCCTATGTCAAATTTTGTTTTTTGGGTACCACTTGATCTTTTACACTGTCTAATTCCGCTTCATTACGAAAATGTTGCCTTTGCTTATCATTTTTGACTCTCATTAAGTATTCCAAAGTTTGTTTGAATCTATGAAAACTCGTGAATTGAAAAAAAAGAAAGACTTAACACTTAAATAAGAAATCAACAGCCAAAAGACTCCCCCCCCGACGCGCTCAAAGATTCGGCATCGGAAGGAATTAAAGGATGAAATAAAATCACTCAAAAACCGTAGTTGCCAAGAGTCGATCGACATCGGCAATAGGAATTTGTCTTTCATGAAAAAGATTCATACAAGGATATCGTCGACAACTGATCCCCTTCGACGTCAGTAAAAGGTGAAAAGAGTAAACGTTAAATGAAGAAAGAAATGATATTGCCGATAACCGATACCCAACGCGCTTAGCAAAATTAGAGGACCAAATCTTGATGAACATTCGGACCACGCTAAATTTTTTCTCTGATCGCTGACTTCCAAAAATATTCGGCATCGAGAGTTCTGAGGATGCTAACCGGAAGGAAACTACGAGATAGGTTTACCCCTGATCACCGATCCTCGACACGTTTTCGACATCGACGATCCCAAGTTTAGTTTAAGGTTGCACCCTTGGAGGAAGGTCCCGACTCCGACTAATATTTGTCAGCTAAGTCACCGGTTTCCATTGCCACGTGTCCCAAGCCAGTTTTACCACGTCAGCACCGTACGATGAAATCGATCGACGTCGAAGGTTTTTTGCAAAAAGATATCAACGGAAAAAACAAAGCAAATTGGAGCACCACTAAGTATAAATTCGGGGCTAACTTGAAAGAAATACGGTCTATCTGAATGACACAAATAAGGAGCACTGCATAGTGAATCCCAGACTCGAAAAATATGTCCCGAATCAGATAAGACAAGTATGGACAAAGAACACAGGAGATACATCCACAAAGAAAATAAACGATGCATTCAACTGCTACAACCAGAATCCTTTCGTCAAAGTTTCAAGAATTTATATTAGATTTCCATCGAGCTCAGATTACATACAAGAGACACTGTCTACACATTTTGGCCAACCAACCCGGTTTACATTAAGAACATGAACATTTTCAAAAAACTATCAATATTTGTGCCATGTCTGAGAATACAAAATAGAGTTAGTTAATCATGACTCTTCTGTGCGCTAACAAGGTCCGCGCGGAATTTCTCCCCGGCTACTTCGCGTTCCCTGGAAAGTTTTCATATTCAGTTCTTCCGACACCCTTTGCGCTTTCCGGAGCTGTATCTTGAGCCAAGTCACGTTCCCTTCATGACCTTGTGATGCTGACACCTCAAGGGTCTTTGCCGCCAATTGTCGTCTTAATTCTCTATTTTCCTGGTAGAGTTCAGCAATGGCAAGTTATGCCTATTTCAGCTATTGAGTTGGCTCTCAAACGTTAGAACCCGTGGCATATATCCTCCTCATTCTTCTACCTCTCCCCCGACTTGTGGCTTCGACAGGCTCTAGACGGATAGCGTGCATCCGAAATTCCTCGGTGGCCGATCTTCCGCACGACTCACTTGGGATTTGGTTTTCCCCAGCTTTATTATTCTTCCTTGGCCTTCCTCTTTTCCGGGGTATCTACTGTTGAGAAGGCGTGGATTCCGACGTCCTTCCTTCCGGCACAACTTCTTCCACTTCGACCTCCGCATGGTGCGATACCATCATTTTCGTGCACAGGTAGGAAACTCCCTTTGAATCCTTGGGAATGCCCACTGCGAGTAATAATGAATCCCGGGTGCTTTGGGGCTCAAGCCTGGCACTTCGACTGCTTCATGTGCCCCGTCTTATGTTCTGAGGTGTTCCCATGGTGCGACAACGTATCTGTCTTATGCGTTGGGAACTTGATAAGGGCCCAAAGAGAAAAAAATTGATTAGACTGGGCTCATGAGACGAATTACCACTAGTGCATAAGCTCGACTGGTGAGTAGAACACATGCAGAACATCTAGAATTTATAACAGAGCGGGTAATGGATGGAAACGTATCAGGGAACACTGGATTCATGGTGACTGGATGTTTTGAAGCAAATTGAAGATTTTATGTGTCACATCCATGCAACGAGTATGTTCTAAGGCATGTGAGATACAACCGATAGGAGTTGCAGAGGGTGTGTGGTACGATCACCTTGGTTTTTCAATCCCCCAGCCTTCATGATGAGCTGATGATGGTTGATGCACTTGCTGATGCGACTTCTATTTAAATAACTTGCCTCAGCCTGGGGTGTCTAACGACTTCCCTTATGACAAGATCCGACTCTTTTGGAACTTACTCGTACTTTCAGCACATGTTAGGCTCTAACATCCTTTCCCAACTCCAAGGGCCAACCGGCCACTGGCGTGACTTCAACTCTCATATTTTTTTGTACCTGATCTTTCATGTTATGGAACGTGGATGTAACCCACCCTAACTAGAGAAAAAATGATGGCACTAACAGAAGCGGTGCAAGCAATTCGAAATATTGCAAAGATCCCATTAGTTTAAGTTTACACTACGGTAAAAATGACGACGCTAACATAAGCGGTGCAGAGATCCAGTAGTTTAAGTTTGTTTCCATTAGTTTCCTAGTTGGTTTATACCGGATTTCCATCTTATAATAGTCACACCAGAAAGAAAATACAAAATTAGAACATCTGAACCGAAGGAGAGGCCTTCACAAGAAAATGTAAAGGCCATCGATTAATTGGCCAGATCGCAAGATTTGGAGAACCATTCCACTATTAAACGTTGCAGATTCTAATTGGGCCTCGGTGGCAGGTTTGGTTCATGTTGTTGAACTAAAAGGATTTAGGACCCATCAACAGACTGACAAAAGGTTTGACTTTAAAATGTATTTTATTGGTGAATTTTCAATCATTAACACATACATTGGCCACCACACTATTTTAAAGGTTATCCCGATCATGAAAAAACATCCCGAAACTTGTCCAACTAGTATAAGAAGAGTAGTCTTATCATACCATGATGGTTAGGTTCAAGAGTGCCCCAAGTAGTTCAAAGAAGCAAAGATTAACCGATTCTCATCACTCACTCTTTCGGGATCTTAATACCGCTTGGGTGGAAGAAGGATACCTGCGAAAAAGAAGAGGCTTGGGATCCCCCTAAAGGGAGTTTTAGATGATCTTACCCAAGTAGTGTAGTATCTCAACCACGCTGATCTATTCAACTCCTTGACTGTGTGGGACTAAGGAAAGACCACTCAAATTATACTAACTAGACAACTTCTGAGGGGCTCCTGATGAAGACTCCCTGGATTTGACACTTAGAATTCTATGAAATTGAAATTACTTGAAATAAAGGACCATACCATCCTAGTGGTGAGGTCATGTCTCACTTTCGCAAGCGTGCCTCTTGGTCAATGAATTGAAATCTATTTAAATCTTTATACAAAAATAAGTAAATAAGTATGTGACATATACGTCACGGCTAAATAATATGTGTACGCATATAGATAAATAATATAGGTTTTGTTTTGAATGTGTATGGGGAAGAACCCTACTTTGTTTTCAAGCGGTTTGTGGTTTTCTGAGTGTTTTTAGTTTGATGATTTTTGCATGGCCCCTTTAGGGGTAGCCACCTGTAGATTAGTGTACGAGAAAATATACAATGAAGGATGACAAAATCAACTAATTACAAATAAACAATTATACCATTCAACCCAAAGGAATGGGTTGAGGCTCTTTGCGAGTAGTAAGGCCGCCATATGCATAAAATCCCCAATTGATTCCTTGTATGGGGATTGAAAGTTTACTTATTGAAATTCGAAACAATGATGATTATTTACGAAGGTAAAAATCAGATTTTATAAACCGAAATTCATAAAAAAACTACTCAAACTATTTACACAAGAAAATCATATCAACATGGGTACATGTGAGAAATTTTTTGGAATGAGTGCAAGTGAATTTAAGGTAAAAATGAGAGTGACTGGGTGGATTTACCGACAAATTTGATGTTTTTTCTTCGTTGTCCTGTTGGCTCCTTTACCTCAAATAGGTCTTTAAATGGTCCCCCACTGCTTAGGAGAAGTAGAGTAGGTGACCGGATTATATCCTTGTAGGAAAACAACAAAATTTTAGTGATTATATATGAAAAAACTGAAATAAATGAACATTAAATTTACACATAAAAGATAAATAACAACCCACTAACATGGTTGTCCCGGGGGGGAATTAACCAAAATGGTCAATTCCCTGCTTGGGGCAACAATGTTAGTAACCAAAAATCATAACAAAAATTTACATGAAAGAGATAAATAAGCAAGCAAACATGAACAACCAACTAAGATGCTTATTTAAGGGTTGTCCTAAGGGGCCGTAGGACTCTTGGTCAGTAGCTAAGGCTGAAAACAGTTGAATACTTCAGAAAATATGCACTAAAACACGTCAAACAAGTTAAACAAAGTTGTTAGGAAATGAAAGCAAGTAAGTTAAACCCAAGGAAGCAACAACAAACACCTAGCTAACCAATCCCTCCTGGAGATAGCTAACATAACAAGTATTTACTTCTACCCCTCAACCCTTAGCCAACAAGTGGCATGTCCAACATCTAAAATTTAACAAGTATCACACACACAAAGTGCTTTGGAAATTTCAACAGAGCTTTGTTACTATATTCAACCACTCTTTTTTTACAATGTCATCCCTCTTATTTATAAAGAAGAGGTGAAGGCTTAGGGTTAGGTCACAAGTCTCTTGTCACTTTTGGAAAAGTGACAAGTGGACCAAACCTAAAGTTTTTTTGTCTTTTCACTAAACAGTAAACTTATCCTAAAAAGGGAATCTTATCCAAAGGGAATCAAATCAAAACTGTTTTGACCCTTTATTTACAAAGTTTACATGCCCAAATTAAATCGTGCGAGACTAAACTATTACAAAAATTCATTTTCATAAAATGAAAAAAATTAGTATGTCACATCATCATTTACCTTGGGATTTGTCCCATCCCAAAGACTCTTTGATTGTTACCATGTTTTGTAGTTGCAGACGAGGTGACTTAGGACAGTTCTCGGCCATCCATGGCTGACGGATTCACTGGGATGATGCCCCAAGGTGTGGGGAAATCACAGAGCTGCTTAGGAGGGAAAGGGGCCTTTGGGATTTAGTCATTGTATGTAAGGAAATTCCTTCTTTTCAGACACTTTTTAGACCTTATTATACCCCCCCTTTTTTGCCTATAAGTTTCCCTGTGAGCTGACCGAAGCATGGCTTCGATTTGGGCTTGTTTCGGTGAATGGATACCTTGGGCCTGAAACTTGAGAGGCTTTTCCCCTATACCAAACAACCACAAAAATGATTTTACTTTTTCCATGTTGTATCTATGTTTTCTACCTTTTCTCTTCCTTTCGTTTGGTGCAAATATGACTCTGGATGAGTAAGATATGGCCCCGGAAAGGTAAGCGAGAAGGTGTTGGTCGGGAGACTAATCAGGGAAAAAGGTACAAATGTGGAAAAATTATGGGCTGGAAACCAAAAATGATAGGCTTCTACAGGCCCGCATATGCCGAAATGGGTTTTCCTCGTTCGACCCAATTTGGCCTCGAATGCCCCCATTTAGGTCTCCTTCTAGTGCATGCTTTTGGGCCAATTACGAGCCCCCGTCACTATGGGAAGTGGCACTGAAATTATGGGGTGAATTTGAGGAGGTGAATGCCATGGATGCATTCTTGACTTGTTCCCGGTCATTTTGACTATTTACGAGCGAAATTCTTCCTTTGTATGGTAAAGTTATGGCATTAAAAAGTTGAGTGACCCTTGGGGGGGGGATTTAAAATTTAAATTATATAGTTTAAATATATATACAAAATTTATTAAATTTTTTTTAGTTTTATTATAATTTCTAATAATAATTTTATTTTATTTTTTATATATAATAAAATAAAACAAAATTAAAAACTAATAATAATAATATTTTAAAATTTAAAAACAAATTTTAAATAATATATAAAAACTATATAACAAAAATTTAAAATTTAAATTAATTAAAAAATTTAAAACACCACATGGAGAGAAGGTGGTTGTCCGTGCATAGGAGGGATAATGGGGGAAGTGTGGGAGGTACTGGTGGGAGGTTGATGCGTGTGGGGAGAAGGGGGTTGTGCAAGCGAGCAGAGGGAGAGGAAGGGGGGAGCAAGGAGGAGGAGGAATGGAGTGTGAGGGGTTTTGGGGTGGGGAGGGATTTGGAGTGTGGAGGGAGCTGGTAGTGTGTGTGCGGAGGAAGAGGTGGATATGGCAAGGGTATATGCATGCAGGGTATGGAATGGAGGAGAGGGTTGTGAGGTGGAGGGAGGATCTGGAAGGGAGAGGAGGGGTGGAGGAGAAGGGAGGAGCTACGCGCAGGGTGGAGGGAAAATGGAGGAGAGGGGAGGAGAAGGTGGGAGGTCATGCATGGAAGCATGGATGAGGTAGGAGGTAATGGAGGAGGCGCACGCAAGGAGTGGAGAGGAGGCTTTGTGGGTGGTGGCTCCCTAGTGGTGGACGAGTGGCCGACCACCACTAAAATATTTTTTTAATTTTTGTGGGTTTTTTAACTATGCAAAGGGATGGGAGGTCTTGGGTTCAAACCCCCTCCCCTCCTTTTTTGATTTCTTGGCAGTTTCTGGGAATTTTTTAGCAAAGGAAAGGGAGGGGGTTGGGGTTCAAATCCTAGGGCTTGCAAATGGCCATGCACATGCCAAAAAAATCAGCAAATTTAACTCTTTAAAGGGGCCTAGAGGCTTGGGCCCGATGCCCAAGAGGGGTTTGAATCCCCTCCCCTTTGAATGTTTGCACAGTAAAATAATGAATCTTTCACATCTCAACCAAACATGAACCAACACCCTATTTCAAATATGAACTAGCACTAATGCCATTGGAAAACAACAAACCAGGAGCCATGAAAGGAGGACAAAAACTTGTCATTTTTAGGAAGAAAGCAACATAGTCACCATTCATTTGAATAACCCAACAATTTTTTTTTGAATTGGGACTAATGGGGAGTTACCTGTACTCTGTGCTTGGGGATGGAGTATGGCCTGGCCTGCTATGGAAAACTTGAATTTGTTGTCTGGAACCCCTCATCTTCCATGGTTGTATGAGTTGCAGAGCCCCTTCCCTCTCCAATGCACATGTCAAATGAGCTAGAGGAGAGGAGGGTGGGTTTTGTTTTTATTTTTATTTTTTTTCAAAAAAATAAAATTTCCAATTTTTTGCATGGGGGATGCGTGTCTTTCCCTTGATTTTATCCTTTTTTTCTAATTTTTCCACAGTTTTTTAATATTTCCCTCGAAAATTGTGTCAAGTCAAAGTTTGAATTTGACTTTGACTTTTGACTATGACCTTGTTGACTTAGCCAAAAAATGTTGCTCGATGAGACAAGGTTGGAATTGGACACAGAGAAAGTCATTGGAAAGGTCTCAATGAGCTCATTGAGAATATGTGGTCACTAATCCAAAATGATTCCACCTCACCCCTCAATTTTGGCTCAGAACAACTATTGCTTAAAAGGCCTTGACTTGCTGGTGGGCTCACATGACACCCAATCTTGTGAAAGGCGCCATATCACCATACGATATCCAATCGAGGTAAATGAAGTATTGTTGGAAAGGTATCGATGAGTAATTATACACGATGTCTATGGCTTTGTGTGTTGGGTCCATTAATTACTGTTTTATCTTTCATGAACCCTGTTATGCAAGCTGGTTGGCCCCCTTTGCCCGAAATAGTTGACAAACTTGTGACAACTATAACCGGGCCATCCGAGGTCAGAATGAGGAAAATTAGGAGTTGTTGGAAAGGTATATAAGTCAACTAAATCTTGGTATCTATGAATCCCTGATTTAGAACCCCTTACCAACAAATTGTTAACCTCGAAGCACTGCAACCAATCTGGTGTCCAAAAGTGGTCATGAACTTGCGAAGGCTCGTTTTCACCAACCGGGGGTCAAAACCAAGTACAGGATATACCGTTGGAAAGGTATCATACTTACATAAACCATACTTAAGTTTTATCTTCCCTTTAAAATACAAATATGAACAAAATCAGACCAGGAAGTCACAACTATTGGTTTTGGCCATTCATGCGACACGAACTTTGCGTCCTCCGTAGGGGTCATACGGACTCGAAATTGGGATCATGATAGCCCATTGAAAATATTGTCTTGATAAATACAATATTCAAGCATTTTATTTCCGAGAATGTGACCATAATTCATTTTATTCTTTTGAAAGGACCCCGCCCCCATGGGACCTGCCTAGTGACAGGTGAAAGGGGCCAACGATAAAATTTTCGCAAAATTGTGCTTAACTCATCAAATCTTAATTGAGCAGACTTGACATGAGACATTATGATGTGGGAGGGTTTAAGAACTCAAAACTTACCCTGGGAAGGCCTCCCCTGAGGGGAAAAGAACATGTTCCCATGAAAATTCGAGCAAGGTTGGGATGAGCCCGTTTGGGTACCATTTAAGATGTTGATGGACATAGTGATGATCGTGGTTGTTTTATTATTTCCCAATAGGCGATATTAGGGTAGGGAGAATCATGAATTTGATATCCATTTGGCCTTACTATCCCTCAACTAACCATGGAAGCATTGACCCAATGAAAAGAAACAATTGTGAACTGACATGGACTATTGCCAATTGACTTGACCCTGTTACCTGATACTCTCTAGTGCTTGATAAGTATTTACCTACTTAGATAGAAACCCTCTAAAGGAAGCCAACCAATACTCTTTCAAGGGTAGAGGCCATATTAACTATGACCCCCGCCATTTTCTTCGACTGGAATCATAGCACAAAGGGTTGCTTGTGGAGCAATGTGGCCCAAGTGACATGGGTCCCTCACCTAGATTATGGCTTAACTGTGAGAATCGAGGCTTAAGGTGGACCTTGGCTCAACACAAAGTCTCATGCATGCCTTCGATTCTCGAAACACAAACAAGAAAATGGGGATCTTTTGAAATCAATGACCCAATGGAGAAAAACTAGAAAGCAAATCAATCAATCAAGGGAGTAAAGAAATATGAAAAACTTTTGGTAGTAGGTGTTGAAATATCTCAGTGCTCACAAGTGATGGAACTTTGTAGGAAAAACGATAATTTCTTGGAAAAATCAGATTGTAAGTGGTCAGGTAGAGTGCAGTTGCAATCACATATCTATGTAAGCCATCACACCATCATGGTTTCAGCTTCACCAAAGAAATATATTCTACCCCCTTAGACTTTCCCTGCTGTTATCACTCCAGGAAACTCTCTTAGGCTGTAAGTTAGAGATGCCTGGTAACTCAATATTTTTGGAAACTATTTTCTCAATAATAGGTGGGGGTTTTGGATCAAGATGAATATCTTAACCTCTGGATTGTATTCTCAAGACAATCTTAACTATATTCAATCAACACAAGGCCTTCAAGAGCTATTGTCAGATAGGTTTGTCTATCAAATGGATAAGAAAACTAATCAATTAACCAAAACATAAATAAAACCATATATATGATGGGTCAACAAACTAGCCACGGATGCTTGTGATTCTTGCTTAACGATCAAAAGTAAGATGACAGTTACCATATGATCATTAAACAGAGACAAAAGAACTAATTCCACTCATAAGCATAGGCAGAGATGAAAGAAGGTCTGACAGTAACAAATGAAAGAAGCTTGCTGGCTGATATATTAAATAAAGTGTCTTTCTTACAAAAAAGTAGCATGTAGAACTCAAAATCGAACCCTTAGTTCATCTTCTACCTTTAGCTTTATAGATTTACAATGTAGTTTTGAGATCCTAAAAGCATGGATCAGATATACTAAAGATAGAAACTCAAAATTCAGTTTGCAAAAGATATGGAATGATCCTCAAAATGAGGTCAATCCCACATTTCATGGTCTTCATCTCTTTTAGAGTCATGGTGCAGTGCAGAATAGCCTTCCAAGGCTGAGTGATGACTCTTCCAAGAGATACAAATTCGAATTTGTTGAGGTGGGCAAAAATCCCGATTTTCTGCCTTTGTAAAAGGTACCAAAAATGATTGAAACACCTCTTCTTTCCCTTATCCATCAAAAATAGCTATTGGATCTGACTTGACAATTCAACAAATGTCCATTCGAAGAGGTTTCAAACCATTCCAACTCAAAAAATCTCGATCTGGGCAAAAATCCAGTCATTCTGGTAGTCACAGGCTTTCGGTGGTTAACCTAGAAGACTCCTGAGTGGATTAACTACCGAAAGCTCTGCTTTTGGTGGTTAATGAACAATCGTCCTATTCGCCTAAACCACCGAAACTTTATCTTTGAGAAAACTTCAAAATTTGCAAAAATGATTACCTTGATTCTTTGCTGAATGTTCAAGGTCTTTTGGACGATGCAGCTCTTGTTCGTGCAGATCTGCGAACTTCAACTTGCTGTGTGGAAGAATCTGGTATATCTACCATGGTTGTAGCTAAGTTGGCTAGAGTCTCCAAACCTGTTTTCTCCTGTGTTGGCGATTGAGAATATTTTAATTTCAGCCTCAGAATTCTAAGCTGTCTGTACAGCTTCATGTTCTCCATTATCAACACCTTGTTCCTGTCTTTGATCTTATCATGCTTTTCTTTGAGGCTTTGGTTTATTTTGAAAAGCTCTGTATTTCTTTCAGTCAAGTCTGTATTTGCCTTTTTAATAACTCCTTCCAAGACTTCCATTTCATAGACTTGTTGCAGGAGTTTATTGATTTTCCATGCTCTAGATGCTTTAGGCTTACTTGAAGAGGCTTTTGCCAATGGTGGATTGTGTGCCTCTGGGGGAGTTGGTGAGGGTAAGTTGGAACAATCGTCTGCAACTTGTCCAGCCTGTACATTACCTTGTGTCTCTGCTAACTCCTGTTCTGGCTCTGAATCACTATAGGGTAGGTTTAAAGGGTTACTTCCTTCAGCAGGGTCCTTGGACTGCTCACCCTCAAACTGTAACTTTCTTTTGGTTGTTTTCTTTTTAATAGAGGATGATTCTATCGGATCTCTTGGTGGTGAGATACCCTTCTTTTTTCTATGACTACTTTTAGGAGTAATGGTCTTCTTAGTGGCAGCCTTTTTACCCTTCTCCTGTTGTTGCCAGTCAGTCTGGAATTCATTCCAGAAGAGGAAGTAGTTCCAATCTACCTGCCTTTTCTTCAATGACTCTTTGACAATGAGAGTAATGAGTCCTTGATGAGACAATCTACTTGCCACCTTAGTGGGCTTGGCCTTGACTTGTCTAGCCATTTTCGTGAGGGCTTTGTGCAAGTAAAAAGGTAAATTGATGGGAGATCTCCATGTGAATTGATTTAAAAGTTTGAAGTGGTAGAACATGACTCTGTTTTATCTACCTTCACAGGTGATATAGACAAAGATTGCCTTCAGGAGAGATTGCCATTTAGGTTCTAGATAAGACATTGGTATGTCTTTTTTCCATGTAAGATCTTTGTGCAGAGGCTGTAGGTAGGACCTAAATTCAATGTTTGAAGGTACAGTTGATTTGAACCAACAATCGTCTGTTCTGGGAAGACCAGTGAACTCAGCTATGGCTGCCTCATCAACCACAAACTGCTCCTTTCCCACTGTTGTTGTTCTTCCATCATACGAGCTAGCAAAAGTCTCAGACACTTGTTGATGAAAATCTACCAATTTTTCAAAATACGTATAGACTCCATTCTGCTTGAAGAACTCGGCCACCTCAGGGTGCGCCTCAAGGTACCAAACTCCATCCAATTTAGCTCTTAGAACTAGCCTTTCTTTCAGCATTAGTAAATGCTGACTGTACCTGCGATTAAGAAAAAACTTTGTGCCAGGGAGACAAAGACTCTAGTATGATTTAGGATGACAGAGAGTATGACTCATAGAAAAGAAAACGGGACAGGGTGACACAGAGTTCGGATCGCAAAGCTCTATCACTAACCGAGTTTAGGCAACAGACTGACTGAAAACATGCCAAAAATTTCGAGTTTCGGTGAGATATACATTTAAATTGAAACAGTATGGGCTTTGAACTACCTGATGACTCACCCTAGCTTGATTGGTATGACAATTGTCTTGATAGCGATTTGCTGAACTCTAACTGCGCTCGGTGATCACCACAAGAAATAGGATTATGATCTCTGGATATGCGTTTGCTTGATGAAATCACGGGCTCAAGATTGTCTCAATAACTCCCGAATTCAAAATGAATGGAGATCAAATCAGAGATTAATCGGGGTCATAATGGATTTGTGTACTCGTGACTGGAAATGGTGAGGGGCTACGTGACTAATCATTTCTGTTAGTCGGGAAACACGCATGAGTTTCTATATCTTTGCTGAGTCTTAATTTTGAAATGACAAATGCAGTTGAAAGGACAACATGATATCAATCTTCGGATAGATACAACAAGAACATGCATACCTTACCACCTCCATGGGCTTTCGATGGTTATGTTTTCATCATTGCGCCAATTGACAACTGGCTCGTGCGAAAGCACGGGATTTTCATTTTTCCCATTGAAATATTTTCGGTAGTTAACCGCGCTTTTGCTTTCCCCTCTTAACTACTGAGAACGAAGGCTTTTGGTGGTTAATGAGCGTGTTTCAGGCTCACCTAAACCATCGAAACCTGAGATTCTATCTTTTGCTTGACCAAACCAAATCAAAAGTTCTTTCTGAGCTTATTTACAGAAAATAGACTCTCTAACCTACCTAAAAAAAATTAGAAATAAATTTTGGACCACAACCTATCACCTCAAAAGCAAAATCTCCACCAATTTATTTGAGGAGATAACACTCGCTGACTTTGATTAAATAACAATCAGGTTTACTCCAATTCAAGATGATATCAAGCCAGAGTTTCCCGTAAGCCAAGCATGATAAAAGGGATCCTGGGAGTGCACTCTTTTCAAACAACCATACAATAAGAAGAATAGTGCCCTCCCCATTAACACTAGACAGACCAAAAATTAAGAAGAAGAGGGAAGGCTACAATATTAAAATGAAAAATACCAAAAAATCGAGGAAAAATTCAAAAGGCGCTTACACCCAAAATTGAAACCAAAAATAGGAAAAAAGGCTCCAAATTGAAATCAAGGAGATATATACAAGCACAAATCATCAACAAAAAATACATACAAACATAAAATGAACAAGTGGTGACTTATGTACAGGATGATGAGGCCCTTCAGGAGTAAAATAACTTTAGATGACGACCATTCACAGGGAATTGAAGTGGTTTGCCATCCAAGGTTTTTAATATGAAAGCAGTTGTCCCTAAAACCTCATAGATTTTGTAAGGACCCAACCATAATGAATCAAACTTGTAATGTTTAGATGGGGTCTCATGTGATTTTTCCCACTGTAGGAAATTATCTCATATTTTGTAATTTACCTTTGTGGCTCTTTTATCAAAGGAATGTTTAACAATGTCTTGCTTCTTTTGGAGGTGTTGGAATGCATCTTTTCTTACCTCTTTTAGTTCGATGAGTGTGTCTAAACGATGTTGTAAAGGTTGGAAATTGTCTTCTGCCTCAACAATAGCTAACGTCAAGGTTGGAATTTGTAAGTGAACATGTAGGACAACAAAGGCTCCATACACCAGAGTGTAAGGACTTTGACTCGTTGTTGCCTTAGGGGTTATACTATCAACCCATAAAGAAAAGTTTAACTTTGTGTGAAAATCATGCTTGTTATCTTTGACCATTATCTTAAGGATGCGAATCATATTTTTATTTGTGGATTCATCCAATCCATTACCTTGGGGGTAATAGGTGGAAGATCGAAAAATTTGGATGTCATATGTAACAACAAGGTGGAGTATGACATCGAACATGAAAGTTGATCCATTATTAGTTAATATCTCGGGAGGGGTTCCAAAACGGGATAACATGTTATGCTCAATGAATTCTACCACATGTTGACTCGTAGCATTCCTAAGGGCAATTGCTTCCGCCCACTTTGTAAAGTAGTAGTATCTGTTAAGATGAATATGTGACTAGCATTGAAAGGCAACGAAACTGGCCCAATAAAGTCCATGCCCCATCTTGCGAAAGGGACTTGGATTTCAATAGGCCTAATATGTAAGACAACTAACTTTTGCTTCCGAGTGAAGTGTTGGCAAGCTTCACTTTTTCGAACTAGTAAATGGGCATCTTGGTGGAGTGAAGGCCAAAAGTAACCTGCATGTAAAAAAAATTTTGCAGTGCTTTTGGCTGAAAAGTGACCTCCACAAACCTCAGAATGACATTGTTCAAGTGCCATTTGATCTTGATAAGGAGTTAAGCATCATGAAAAAACCCCATCAAGGTTTCTTCGGTAAAGTATTTGGTTTTGTAAAACATATCGGACAACTTGTAAACAAAGTGTTCATTCAGCTTTAGTATCCATGTCTGGTGGGAAAATACCGTTGATAAGAAAATACACGATAGGTCCATACCATGGTTGTGAGGCCAACTCAGTTTCGTTGACTAGTTCTTCGAAAGTAATCAAGTCATCCACTTGAGGTCGTTCAGCTATGACCGAGGCGTGGGATTGGGTTAGCAATTCAACCAACCCTGTACCCCTTATGGTTTTCATCAGTTTAATGCCCAATTCATATTATTGTATGTGCATGATCCATTTGGACCACTTACTATGCATTTCGGTTTGATTCAAGGCAGTGACTAAAAGAGATGTAGGCACAAAAACTTGAACTTTGTGTCCTTGGATGTAATGTTGGAATTGTTCCAAGGATTTATACAAATAATAACCATATTTCTCCAGTGGATAATAGTTTATTTGGTGTGTCTTCAAATTCTGGCTTACGAAGGCGATTGGCCTACGATTTTCCTCATGATCCTTTTGCAATAAGATTGCAGAAATTGTCTCCTCTGATGAATTACTATACATGAAAAAGTATTTAGAGGGATTAGGACTGATTAACAGAGGGGCGGAAGAATGGATTTCTTAATGGATTCAAACACCTGACGGGTAGGGGGGTCCCATTTGAACCGAATGTCTTTCTTCATAAGTTGATTTAGAGGTTTGACAACTTGAGAAAAATTAGGAATGAAGTGTTTCATGAAGTTTATATTTCCAAAGAAAGATTTCATTTCCTTTTTATTAGTAGGTAAGGGAAACTTTTTGATTGCTACCACTCTCTCAATATCAACTTTGACACCTTCTTGAGAGTTGATGTGACCCAAAAATTTTCCCTCCATAACATCGAAGATGGTCTTCTTAGGATTTAAAGATATGTCAAACTTATGGCATCTAAAAAGAACTTGCCTGACGTGATCAAAATGAATACTTCGTTCTTTGGAAAAGACTGTGAGGTCATCGAAGTAGACAACGATCATCTTACCCAATAATTATTTGAAAGCAATGGCCATGGTACATTGAAAGGTGTTCCCAACATTAATCAAGCCAAAAGGCATCTTGTTATATGCATATGTGCCCCAATGGGTAGTGAAGGTGGTTTTGTGACTATCAGAAGGCTTAAGGGCTATCTGATTGTAACCTGAGAAACCATCTAAAAGGGACATCATATGATCCCTAGAGACTTGTTGGAGGATCTCTTCCATTGGTGGGATGAGGTAGTTGTCTTTTAGGGACACCCTATTCAAATGTCGAAAGTCGACACACAAACAAATATCACTAGTTTTCTTCCTAACGGGAACCAAATTAGATACCCATTGTGAGTAATGGACATGGTATATGACCCTGGATGCTTCCATCTTGTCTAATTCAACCTTAATTGTTCATTCTAAAGTAGGGTTGTTATTTCTTTGTCTCTTCCTATAAGGTTTCGAATAAGGGGTTATGTGTATGGCATGGACTATCTCCTACATATTGAAAAAATTGAGATCCTCGTAGGACCAGGAAAAAACATCCTTAAACTCTATCAAGAGTTCAGTGAATTGAGCGATCTCAAAAGGAGAAAACTGTGACCCTATATAAACCAATTTTGGATCTTTCTTAGTTCCCAGGTTTATAGGGATGTTTTCTTTCACCTTCCTAACAAATTCACTATCAATACTAGGTGTAGAGGTATGGCATCATTGGAATCAAACATGGATTCTAGTACGGACAAACCAAGGGGAATTTTATTTGTCTTCAATTGGATTATGTCCATGGTTTCTTCTTCCAACTCATGGTTGATATGTAAATCTTCAAAATCTTCCTTGTTTTGAAGGAACCTATAGATTTTTTCGTCAGTATCAAAAACTTTCCAAGAGTCAACGTTATCAGGAAACGCAGTGTTGGATTTCTGAGAGGGGGGGTGAATCAGTAATAGAGAAATTTAATCCCTTTTCACCATAAAATGCAAGTGTTATATCAATGTAGTATTATCATCCAATAGTTGCAAAGTAAATAAAAATGAACAAATGAGAAATCACACACATACACAGTACACCAGTGTTTTACGTGGAAATCCAAAGCGGGAGAAAACCACATAATGTTTTTTCTTATATGTCTTTAAGAATTACATTCATTGGAAGCACAAAATTCCTTTGTTTTCCAATTGCAACTGGAAGGAGGCTCCAACCCCCTAGTTTCTTAGGCTACAACCTAAGGGAATATCCAACTCCCCAATTCTCTGGCTACAACCAGAAGGAGGCTACGACCCCCTATGTTCTGATGCTACAACTGGAAGGTGGCTACAACCACATGTCTTTGCCTCGTCCAACCTCCCTGAAATATAAGTAGAATGATGGAACCACTGTCACACTATCATTATGAGATATACTGTTGTAAAACTGTACCAATCAACCTATAATCAACATGTACCATAAATAAGTGCATCAACCATGCACCAACCTATACCAAACAACCTGTAATCAGCCTGTACCATAAACAAGTGCATCAACCATGCACCAACCTGTACCTCAACATGTAATCATCATGTACCATAAATAAGTGCATCAACCATGCACCAACTTGTACCTCAACCTGTAATCAACTTGTACCATAAACAAGTGCATCAACCATGCACCAACCTGTATGCCAACCTGTAATCAGTCTGTACCATAAACAAGTGCATCAACCATGCACCAACGTGTACCGTCAACAAAATGCATCAACCATGCACCAAATATGTACCAATCATGCATCAAATACACATAAACTATGACTTATCAATATGTACCAACATCATCAACTATACACCTCATGTATGTGCCAACTCATCGACTACTTGTCTCAACCATGTACCCAACATGTACCTCAACCAAAATCCCTCATCAATTTCATCATCCAAATGTGATTTGTAACTCTGTAATATAGCTGGTGTATATGATCACATACCTGAAAACCTTCCTTAACTTTAACAACAAGAGACTAGCATTTTATCAAACTTTACTTTAGTCTCACATGACTAATTTTGGATTAGTCAACAACCCTAACTTGCAATAATCATAACTATGTATCTGTAATGAATAAAGATTTGAAAATGGTACACAGTGTTCTTCAGTGTCTTTTATGCAATTCCTTCAGATTTCACTACTTGGAACCTCTCAGAAAAGGAGTTATAGCAAAAATGACATACATTATTGAATTCTGGCTTATTCTAGAGAGCAAACTTGTAGAGCGTGCCCCGCACGAAATATTTGTTGTATGGATCTAAAAACTATAAAATTATACACAAAATAATAGAGACTGTACTCTAACCAATACATTTGGTATTACTAAATTTGGATATGTTATGAAGAAGTTATGATGTTTTTACCTGAAATACTTGTTTTAGACTCGTTTAGGGACTAGCCACAAACCCTATTTTCCACGGCATGTAACTCCAAAAATACAATGACCCACAAGCTGAAATTTGTATCAAGGCTACTTGGATATATTTCCTCAATGGCCTCCCAATTGCACGGTCTGAATCATTCTAGAAAAAAAGTTATTGCGAGAATGGTGAGATGACGTGTAAATAACATACCTTAGAAAGCATCATCAAAAGAATTTATCCTCCCTTGAATTTCAGCCTTCTTTACTTCACCTTCCCTCTAAAATTTGGCTTAGATATCATTTGGTTACCTCAGTCACCTGTAGATATTCAATATTCTCAAGTGTGATTAAAATGAGAGATCCTTGACTCTTATTTATATTTTCATGTAGCTTCCTCAAGGGGTTACCTTTTAACCATCTTAACCCACTTTCCTTATTTTAGGGTTAACCCACTTCTAACTACTTGTCCACTTAGTAATTTCTCCATTAATTTTATTATTTAAATCATTTATTTTGTATTCAATTTGACTTATAGTACACTCATCACTTCACTTTATTATTTACCTTCTAAAATATCTTAAACCACTTTGACTACTTTGACCTTTTGGGGCTTTTAGATGACTCATGAGGGTTCTCCAACTTCACATGGCCATAAATCTCTAATTGTGAGGAGTTATGTGATGTTACACATACCACTAGAAATGAAATGACATGTACTATCCATATAGAATATTATTACCTGCAAATATATTAAAACTCATACCATTATCCATCAAACAAACTTGGTTCCATTACCCAAACCTTTCTCCAACTTCACGTGGCCATAACTCTATAACCGTGAGGAGTTATGTGATGTTCCACATACCACTAAAAATGGAATGACATGTATTATCCATATTGAATAGTCTTACCTTCAAATATATCAAAACTCATACCATTATCCATCAAACAAACTTGGGTCCATTACCCAAACCTTTGTGCTACTAGACTTTCTTCAAGGGTTGACATCAATGACAACCAACCCAAATAATAAAAAATATCCCCCTTTGGCATTGATGGCAACACTCTGATGCAATACTTAAGTCATATCACTCATGCTCCCCCTATGACCATCACTCCCCCTGGAACCAGGCCTCTGTGCTCTTTCTCTAAGCCTGCATCTGATAAATCTCCCCCCCTTTGTTATCAATGGCAAATGTATCTTTCCATCTGGGGATGCTCCCCCTAACTGAACTGTCTGTGGGGTTACTCCCCCTGACTGAACTCTTCCTGAAACTGATCTCCTAACTTGAACGGTCATCTTTATGGTGTTTCATCGTGTAGATCTAAGACATATAAGATAAGCATTCAAAAGCATTCATTTTGGAGTAGAAATTACTCCGAGTATCTGGCGAAGATACTCAAAGGCTTCTCTTGGAAGCGGTTTTGTAAAGATGTATACCATTTGTTCTTTTGTGCCCACATATTCAACTTTGATTTTCTTCTCTACAACCTTTTCCTGTAGAAAGTGATACTTCATTGGAATGTGATTTGTCTTGGAGTGCATCACCTGGTTCTTTGATATATTGATGGCGCTTGTATTATCACAATAGATTGGAATGGGTTCATCATACTCAACCTGTATATCTGTCAAAGTTTGTTTCATCGATAGAACCTGAGTACAACATCATCCTGCTGCAATATATTTTGCTTCGGTTATAGATAAAGATACAGATGATTGTTTCTTGCTTAGCCAAGATACTAAATACTCACCCAAGTAGAACGTTGCTCCATCGGTGCTTCGTCGGTCATCAATACAACCTTACCAATCTGCATCTGTGTAGGAAATAAGTGATATATCCTTTCCTTTTGGATACCATAATCCAAAATCTTATGTTCCTTTGAGATATCTGAAAATCCTCTTCACTGCTAATACATGTGATTCCTTTAGTGCTACTTGAAATCGTGCCACCTATCCAACTGCCTGCATTACATATGGTCTGGATGTTGTCACATATAGTAAGCTACCAATCATTGACTTGTATTTCCTCTGGTCTATAGACTTTGAATCATCATCTTTGCTCAACTTGCAACTGGTTTGCATAGGAGGGGTAACCGGTTTGCAATATTCCATTCTGAACCTCTTTATCATTTCTCTGATATACTTAGTTTGAGAAATAAAAATTCCTTGTTTTCTTTGACATCTCTGAAGACCTAGAAAGAAGGATAGTTCTCTAAGTAATGAAATTTCAAATTCATTCTTGATGTAGAGGTTGTTGTCTGCAATTCCTTTTCTGAACCCTGCCTGTTGTAGATATTTATCCAGTCTAGAGTACCATACTCTAGGAGCCTGTACTTTGTTCAATCTCATATTGTACAACTTGTATTCTTTCCTTGTACTTGAGTAACCAACAAATACTCCTTTGTCCACACGAGAGTCAAACTTTCCCATTCTGCCATCTTCTCTTTTGATGTAGCACTTGCTTCAAAATACTCTGAAGTGCTTCACATTTATTGGTATTCCTTTCCATAGCTCATAGGAAGTTTTGTCATTGTTGTTTTTGAGCATTAATCTATTTTGAATGTGAGTTGTTGTATGCACTGCATGTGTCCAAAAAATATCTATCAATTTTGAATCCATTAGCATTGTTCGAGCCATTTCCTGTGTAATTATCATCCATTATGATAATGTTCCTTTGTCTCTAAACCATGCTCTGAACCAATATATGAATCCATGCTCTCGTCCACTGTCATATATCTATCCAAACCTGCTAAGTGTTCGTATGAATCCATCTATGTGCATACTGTCCAAGACTCTACTGCACATTGTCCATAATTTTGACCCAGTGATCATTGTACTATCATGAAGTATTCACTACTACAACTGATTGTACTTATGCTAACTGAATTCTCTGGATCTGTCTATTCAAACTCTGCAAGCTGCTCGAATGATGGTTCTTTGGTCTGTCACAGCTATCGCATAGAATCCCCCTGTCTAATATTCATGTTACCTAGGAGTCTCTAAGTCGGATGGCTCAGAATAATTCATGCTTTGATGTGTATTCATCATCATATTCATTGGTAGATTTATCATCTCTCTGAGATATGACTTATTTCTTTCTGTTTGTGGATTCTTCTTTCACTACAATGCCTGAAAGTACAATCTCTTGAACCTATTCTTTATTTACCTGTCCTTTTCTTTCAGTTGTTTTCCAAACCTTTATGTATCTGACATCTTTCTTTTTATCTGTAGAATTTTATTCATCTCGTTTTATTGCCAATATTGCGATCTCTGGGACCTGGTATTTGTTCACATGTTCTTCGTGTTTTCTTATCCATACTTTCGTACATATGATATCAGTGTTCTCTTTCATGGAAGTATTGATCATGCTTCTAGAATCACTAGCTATGTGTCCATAGTTATGACATTTGTAACATTAAATGTTATGTGGGGCCACGTAGGCAATTCTTGCTTGAACATTTCTTTTATAATCCCTTCAATCTGCAACCTTATGTCCAAAATTAGTACAATAAAAACAATGACCATAAAATAAATTTGCGTACCTGGGAGTGAATGATCTTCTTTGTGGCGTAGTCCTTCTGAATTTTTTCTTTAACTGATCATGATCATGATTGAAGGTTTTTTGTGGCTTGAACATGGATGGTCTTCTTGAATATGTATCTTCAATAGTTTTCTTAGATTCTGGTTGACCATGATTCCTTCCTTTGAGTACTTCTTCATAACTCTTTCTATTTTCTTCATTCTTATTTTCTAGCAACCTAGAGTGCTTCTCTTCATTATTTATAATTGATGTGGATGTTTATGTCTCTTCAACATTCTTGTTGAGCTTGATGATTTTACTTCTCAATGTGACAAATTCTTCTTCAAGCTTCTCAACTTCTTCTTCATTCTTCATTATCTGAGACTTCATGACTTCTTCCGTTCTTTTCGCTTCTTCAAGATGAATTTTTAATGTGATTATTTATTCTTCAAGTCCTTTCTCTTCTTGACCAAAATCTGCCTCAAGCTGGTTTAGATCGTTAGTTCTTTCCTTAAGATGATATGCCAATATCTTCTCTCTCATTTATGATTCTTCCTTCTGTGCTTCTATGTTGGCTTCCAAATATTGCTTTTGATATTCAATATTTTCTTCGATCTTTCTGACTTCTTCTAGATGAGTTCTTAATTTCTCGATGACTTGTTGGGCTTCTTAAAAACTGTGAACACTTTCCTTTTGTTTCATCAATTCTTTCTTGAGTGAATTGTTTTCTTCTTTTAGTTCATCTAAAGCACTAATCAATTCTGCTTCATAATTGTCTTCCTTTTCAATTAGTTTTTCTGTCTCATTTCCTTCATGGAATTCTATTTCATGATGTCCACATTTTTCACAATTAAAAAAAAACAAAATATCTTTGGTGATTATGTACTCTTCATCTTCTGAATCTGTTTGACATGGTGAACATAATTCTTATTGATCTATATCTGCATCTTCTTTGGCATTTTCTAAATCTGCAATGGGTGAAGAATAAATGTCATGTAACTTATCCCAAAGTTCTTTGGCCGATGAACATTTACCAACCTTTTCTCTTACCGGATTAGGTAATCCTTCCCAGATGAAATCCATTGCTATTTTGTTATTATTCTTCAATTCCTTCTTAGCTGCAATCTTTGCCCTTTTTGAACTATCATATCCTATAACAACTAATAGCCAAATATAATGCCCATGTGCATGTAAAAATATTTTTGTCCTTTTGCTCCACATCTCATACTTAAAACCATTCTGGCCATTAAACATTGGTACTCCATTCTTAGAATAATCCATGATCTCTTTTCAGTGGTTAAACTGTTTCCTCAAGGAACCTCTCTATGATACCAATTGTTGGATTACTGAGAGGGGGGGTGAATCAATAATCGAGCAATTTAATCATTTTTCACCATAAAATGCAAGCGTTATATCAATGTAGAATTATCATACAACAATTGCAGAGTAAATAAAACATGAACAAATGAGCAATCACATACATACACAATACACCAGTGTTTTACATGGAAACCCAAAGTGGGAGAAAACCACATAATGCTTTTTATTATATGTATTTAAGATTTACATTCATTCGAAGCACCAACTTCCTTTGTTTTACAGCTGCAACTGGAAGGAGGCTACAACCTGAGTGAAGCTCCAACTCCCCAATTCTCTGGCTACAACCAAAAGGAGGCTACAACCCCCTGAGTTCTCCGGTTACAAACGGAAGGTGGCTACAACCACCTGTCCTTGCCTTGTCCAACCTCCCTAAAATATAAGTAGAATGATGGAACCAGTGTCACACTATCACTGTAAGATATACTGTTGTAAACCTGCACCAATCAACCTGTACCATAAACAAGTTCATCAACCATGCACCAACCTATACCAAACAACCTGTAATCAGCCTGTACCATAAACAAGTGCATCAACCATGCACCAACCTGTACCTGAACCTGTCATTATCATGTACCATATATAAGTGCATCAACCATGCACCAACCTGTACCTCAACCTATAATCAACATGTACCATAAACAAGTGCATAAACCATGCACCAACCTGTACCTCAACCTATAATCAACATGTACCATAAACAAGTGCATCAACCATACACCAACCTGTACCTCAAACTATACCATCAACGAGTGTATTAAACATGCACCAAATATGTACCAATCATGCATAAAATACACATAAACTATGACTCATCAAGATGTACCAACATCATCAACTATACACCTCATGTATGTGCCAACTCATCAACTACTTGTCTCAACCATGTACCCAACATGTACCTCAACCAAAATCCCTCATCAATTTCATCATCCAAATATGATTTGTAACTGTGTAATATACCTAGTGTATATGATCACATACCTAAAAACCTTCCTTAACTTTAATAGCAAGAGACTAGCATTTTATCAAACTTTACTTTAGTCTCACCTAACTAATTTTGGATGAGTCAACAACCCTAACTTGCAATAATCATAACTATGTATGTATAATGAATAAAGATTTGAAAATGGTGCACAATGTTCTTCAGTGTCTTTTATGCAATTCCTCCAGATTTAACTACTTGGAACCTCTCAGAAAAGGAGTTATAGCAAAAATGACATACCTTATTGAATTTTGGCTTATTCTAGAGAGATAACTCTTAGAGCGTGCCCCGTATGGAATATTTGTTGTATGGATCTGAAAATTGTACACAGAATACTAGAGATTGTACTATAACCAATACATCCGGTCTTACTAAATTTGGATATGTTATGAAGAAGATATGATGTTTTTACCCGAAATATATGTTTTAGACTAGTTTCAGGACTAGCCACAAACCCTATTTTCCACGGCGTGTAACTCCAAAAATACAACGACCCACAAAATGAAATTTGTATCACAACTACTTGGATATGTTTCCTCAATGGTCTCCCAATTTTACGGTCTGAATCATTCTAGAAAAAAAGTTATTGCAAAAATGGTGAGATGACCTGTAAATAACATACCTTAGAAAGCATCATCAAAAGAATTTATCCTCCCTTGAATTTCGGCCTTCTTTACTTCACATTGCCCCTGAAATTCATATTAGATATCCTTTGGTTACCTCACTCACCTATAGATATTCAATATGCTCAAGTGTGATTAAAATGAGAGAGCCTTGCCTCTTATTTATACTTTCATGTAGCTTCCTCAAGGGGTTACCTTTTAACCATCTTAACCCACTTTTCTTATTTTAGGGTTAACCCACTTCTAACCACTTGTCCACTTAGTAATTTCTCCATTAACTTTATTATTTAAATAATTTATTTTGTATTCACTTTGAATTATAGTACACTCATCACTTCACTTTATTATTTACCTTCTAAAATCTCTTAAACCACTTTGACTACTTTGACCTTTTAGGGCTTCTAGATGACTCATGAGGGTTCTCCAACTTCACTTGGCCATAAATCTCTAACCGTGAGGAGTTATGTGACCTTCCCCATACCACTGGAAATGGCATGATATGTACTATCCATATAGAATATTCTTACCTACAAATATATCAAAACTCATACAATTATCCATCAAACAAACTTGGTTCCATTACCCAAACCTTTCTCCAACTTCACATGGCCATAACTCTCTAACCGTGAGGATTTATGTGATGTTCCACATACCACCGGAAATGGTATGACATGTACTATCCATCTGAAATAGTCTTACCTACAAATATATCAAAAATCATACCATTATCCATCAAACGAACTTGGGTCCATTACCCAAACCTTTGTGCTACCGGAATTTCTTCAAGGGTTGACATCAATGAAAACCAACCCAAATAATCAACACGCAGGTCTATGTAAAATTTGTACTTTTATATCTTCGATAGACCTTACGAAATTCAAAGTGAAGCATGAACCAGCCAAGGCCAAAGTATCATCTACGTGGTTTGCGGCCCTAGGTACGGCTTGAATGTTGAAAGATAATAACTCCTCAATAATTTTCTTATCCTTTCTGATCTATGTGGATATCGGTGGCCACCCACATTTTCCAACTAGCTCAAAACATTTTTCTAGCAATTTTGGTAATTTACTATTTTAGCAGTTTTTAACTTCTGAGGCCATTTTGAGGGCCTAAATGAAGGTTTTTCAGAATCGATCTTCTCAATGATGGTTGAAGACTTTGATTGAGCCCCCAAAATGAATCTCCTCGATGATACCTTTCCAACGAGCTATCGTTCGCCCCAAACAAAGATCGCATGCCAAAGTTACACCCCCAGAAAGTTGATACACCAAACTACCCAAAACAGGGTCCACAAAACTGTTGGATTTTCATCTTCTGGGGGTCAGGGTTTTGGATTTTCTTTCTGATAAAAAGGCCTTTGGAGCCTCATTGTAAAATCATCTTCTTACGAATGCGAGTAGCAGACACATCTCTTTTCAAGGATAAGTTGCCACCATTCTAGCGAGTCTTTCACTCTATATTTTTACAGTCTATTACTGTATCTCTGTATTTATGTATTACTGTATCTCTGTGTTTATGGTTTCATATCTGATACATTTATGTTATATTATTGGATATTTGAGATATCTCTGTACAATGATTTATTATATCTCCGCTCTCATTTCATGCCGAAAATAATTTGGATTAGTGGTATCAGAGCAGGCTGCTCTTGATTGTTTTTTTCAGTGCATGTCTCCTACGAGGTCTGAGTATAGCAAGTTGGGTCTCGATCTTGTATCTCTTGAATAAAAATGCTCTCGTACGCCCAAGAAACCCTCCATGGAGAAATAAAAGAAAAACAACGGAGCAGGCGATTCTATCAATCTGTTGCTTGAGCAAGCTCTCACGCGACAAAGGGATGAAATGATGGAGAGTTTTTCCTACATCCTTCAATGTATATCGATAGCAACATGTGCATATTCATCAAAAAACCACTTTGTAAGAACCTCTACTTTTAAGGTACAGGTTAATTTTGATATTCACGTATTTGAAGATCAGATAGATGCATATGCCCTAGACAAATGGTTAAATCTGCTAGAAGGTTATTTCTTTGTTCACCATTTTTCTGACAGGGAAAATATCACCTTCACACTCCTTAAAGATCTCCCCCATGTCAAAAATTGGTGGGAAACTTACTGGGAGCAAAGTTCCACAGAAGAGTCGGGAATATATGGGGTCGATCCCACTTGCGATTTTTTGTAGACATGGTAAATGAACAATATTACCCTATTGGAAACTATGAGGACCCGTAAATGAGATGGACCACACTGCGGAAAGAGAGGGTCCAAGCAGTTCCAGAGTTCACCAATACCTTCCATACCTTGTGCACCAAGCTGGGTATCAAAGACTCTGAGGGACATTTGGTTCTAAAATACCGTGGGGTTCTACATAGATACATCCAAACTGAAATGTATATTTTGGACATCTCATCAGTCGGTGTTGCTTATCGATATGTTGTTAAAATTGAGTAGAAATTTAAACACCAAAAAAATGGGAGTTCGAGTCTGCAAATCTGCAACAACCAAAGTATGATAAACACAACTCTAACAAACAGCCTCCCTAAAGCCAGTCCAAGCCACAGGAAAATAAGGGTCACAGAAAGACGAAGAACACTGGAAAATAGTTCGATTTCCATAAAATCGCCTGGCACAAAACCAATGAATGTCACTCAAAATAGTCATCGATGGCCGATATCAAAGAGAAGGAGCCGAAACCTGATTCATAATCTAATTCAAAAAATACCAACATAATATAGATCATCGATGCAGACCCCACTGCTATTGTCGCGACCGCAAAAATTCAACCAGAAGATCCAACAGATCCTAAAGAAGGAGAGAACCTTTTTCATTCACAGATGTGGGTGAAGGGGACCCCAATGCATTTTATTGTTGATAGCGGAAGCCAGAAGAACCTCATCTCAGTAGAGGTCGTCAAACAATTGGGATTGTCGACAACACCACACCCACAACCATACAACATCGGGTGGCTTCTCTAGAGATGAGATCTCCGTGTCAGCCAGCAGTGTCGATTGTCATATGACATCCAGCCCTTCAAGGATGATGTATTATGTGATGTTTCCCCATTGGATGTCTGTGATGTCTCTTGGGCCAATCATATATTTGGAAATGCCATGTTGTTTATGTGTCTCGACCTCGAAGTGTCATTGTTTCTCTGGGGAGTCATCTCTAAATAATACCAGAGGTAGTTCCAACTACTGTCCCACCTAAACAGTTTCGCAAGTTAGTATTTCATACTACAAAATTTAGCTTCTTCACAATATTTTCAAAAGGGGAACATATGATACTACAACCATTGCAGCCTCGACCCAAGAACCTTCTATCCAACGAAAGCAGTTCAACAAGATTGCAATAAAACACAAAGATTCCTTCTGCACACAATCATCTCAAGTAGCCCGAATGGTTGAACAAAGTCAACCCTGCTAGCAATAGGTTCATGGCATCCTTCCTCAAACTGAGCAGCATGATGTCTCCAGCAAGGCAAGCAACTCACCAAGATGCAGATTCAACAAACACTTTTCCCTCTTGCTCGGGAACTCAATGCAATGGAGAGCATTGCTTACTAAGGAGGGAGGATTGATCCAGCTGGATATCGATCGCCACCCACCTTTTCAACTCAGCGTACTTAATTTTCATCAAGACCATGAAAAAACATCTTTTTATTGCTTAAGCAACTCAACGTACTTAATTTTTATTTGGGTTGGAAGGTATTTTGATATCTTGACCATTTTGGGATCTTTGTTAGTTCCTACATTACAGTCTTAAACTTCTTCGGGTTGGGGATGTAAGGTAGAATTTAAAGGTATGTCATCCTGTTCAAACAACCTTTCTAAGGGGATAAGGCCTCTGGGAATATTATTGTTCTTAAGCAAGAGCATGTGGTGGTTTGAAATCTTGTCTTGGAATTTTTTTGGGTTCTCTCGTTCTTGCATAACCCAAGCAGGATCATTTTGGTTTTCCTGATCTATGTGAGTATAGAAAACTCATCAACCATTTCCATAAATTGTTTGATTTGTCCGTCGTCCTCAAACACTTGCCAGTGTTGAACGTTGTTTGGGATCGAAGGTCTGTGTCTCATCTCAATGTGATACTTTAGTTTCAAGACAATGGGCGGTATGAAGGTCGTAACAACCTTGGCCAAGGAATCAACTTGTTTTTTCTCCATCTTGGGAATAGAGTGAATATTAAAGGACGAGAAGAAATTCTCTATAAGATCCCAGGCGCAATTCCTATATGATCTCAACCTTGGATTCTTAGGTTGATACTGTCATTTTACTTGTTTTATAATAAGCTCTGCATCACCATAAATTATCAGATGTTCGATTTTTAACTTCCTTGCAGCTTCTAATCCTAAAACCAAAGCTTCATATTCGTAGACATTGTTCATATAATCGATCTCCCATTGTAATCTATAAGAGAAGGGAATAACAAACTCATCACCAGGTGCCACGAATAAAACTCTAGCTCCTTCTCCTTCATGGGATGAGGCACCATTGAAGAACATTTTCCACATTCCTTCTCTTACATTTACATTTTTTTTGTTATTTCTATTTTCTTTTTTTCTTGTTCTGTACATTCTTCAAAATCATCATCTGTAGATAATATACAATTTCCTAAGTCTTGATCAGGAACAAAGACTGGGTAATTATTAGGGTTTTGAGGGTCACTTGCAGTATACACCAGTCTAGTTTCTCTGTACAGTCGGGTGAATTTCCCACCAAAAATTGGGATCGTAGTGTAAGTCATGTCCAATTGAACTGATCCCCCTAATTTGGCACCCCATGACCTGTATAGGAGCATGGTGTATTTGGCAGGGACGTCAGCAATGACCACATCCATAAGGATACTTTTCACAAGGATCTGAGCAAGATTTACTACCAAATCTTTAATCATGCCTAGACACTTAACCTTTCTAGAATCAAACGATTACAAGTCTCGATAAGGTCTGGTAATTTTGAGGCCCAACTTTTCCCTGATAATATTATGAATTATTATGATAGGCCCCAGAATCTAACATGCAACTGTGGAGTAAATGGTCATGCACAGTTAGTGTAATATATAATGGAGCAAAAAGATACTTATTGTTTTCAATGTGTCGACCAAACATGATTGTAGGTCTTTCATCCTGCAGATTAATAACATATGCTTGACATTCAGCATCAACAAATTTTATCGCTTTAGCGATTTGATTTTTATAAATCGGGTTTTTTGCAAGTTCAACTAGAGGCATTGGGATTTTAATTTTATTAAGTTCATTTTCCAAACTGAAACCTCCGATTGTTTTTTCAATTTCTCTGGTTGGAACTTCTCCTTTTGTATTTTTTGGCTTCTTAGTTTGCATTGTTCTTGTTTCAATTAGCCTTGTTCGGGCAACTTGTGTTTCAGTTGGTGGTTTAGTAACTGCTGCCTCATTAATTTTACTTCGTGATAAAATATTTTTTGGTGGAACATTCGTAGAATTTTTCTCTCTGGGCCTTAAATCATACTTTTGTTGGAGTTCATCCATTATTGAGTTGGCGAGACCTTGATACGTAGAGTCTCCCAGATTATTGATGTTTTCCTCATTATTAAACAGGGATTCCAGGTCTAAAGATTTATCATAATCCTGCTTGGTTAAATGTGGCTCAATATCATCATCGCTAAGGTTGTTTAGATCTTCTTCTAACTCCTCATAATCTTGCATTTCATCCCTCTACATGAAAATTTCAGTTTTAAACGGAGCTTGTATCTTTTGATCTTCATTTTTTACTTGTCTTTGTTGTTTTTGGGGGTTAGGGTTTCTCTTGAACTAATTCCTAACGCATGGTTCAGGTTTGGCTTGATCTAATTCCATTCTGGAGATTTTTTTTGATAAATCTTTAATTATCTTGTCCATCTCGTCCATTTTTTCTTCTGCGGACTTCCCAGATCCAGAGGGTCATGCCTATTCTTTGAAACGCCTAGGTTCTCTGGTTCCCATCTCAACCTTAGTTTTTAATTTCCTGGATGCCATCATATTGGATTCAATTTCTATAGCATCGTCTTGCATTCAGGATAAAGTGGTAGATCTCCTTTCTCTTAGAATTAGAGCGAAGTCGGAATCAAAAGCCCCTACAAAAGTTACTTTTGCAACTGGTTGAGAAGGTTTGACTTCGACTGGGATTTTGTTATAAAGTTTATTGAACCTCTGGATAAATTCAAGGACTAATTCATAAGTCTTCTTTCTTAAAGCCTCGAATTCGGTTAAATAATAATGATGGTCCTTTTTCTCGCCCCACTGTCTTAGGAAGGCATTTTATAGTTCATCATATGATCGTATGGAACCTACTGGGAGTCCTCTGAACTAGGTCCTCACTTGTCCTTCAAAGGTTTGTAATAAAAACCTTGAGTAAAAGTCCTTGTGTTTGATGCCAAGGATATCAACAAACTGATCAAAATAGGTTATGTGTTCTGCTCCAGTTAGATCTCCTTCTCCCATGAATTTGGGGAGGTGCTTCATGTAATTTTCGAGAAAATCATGAAGGACATCAAGGAGGACCAAGGGAGCGTATCTAGCATCTACCTTGGCAAATATTCTAGGCGGTAGATCTTGTCCACTAGCTCCTGCACCTCCGACGCCACCAACACCAGCACCAACACCTCCAGCACAAGCCATTGGAAGTCTAGGAGACAGACTTCGGGGGCTAAAAAGGGGATTTTAAAAAACCTTGAGGGACTGAACTGCTGACCTTGAGACTACCTCGGGGTGTGGGGAAGGAATTTCGAGAAAAATACCACAAGGAGATGGAATATCTATATAAGGGGGAAAACGTAAACTTGAGATGGGTTCCTCGGGTTTACCGGATGTATATATAGTGGAGGCGATAAGAGATGAATCTGAGTATGGAAAGTACTCCTCAAGATTTCGGGAAAAGGGAACTTTTAATTCGGGAAAGGAGAGAAAAGGAAGATCATTAATGATCTCAGGGATTGAAGGGGATCTTATGTTCTCACTGATAAAAGTATTTGGTAAATCAATCTCAACTTTTATCTCGGGAACAATTACCTTTGGATTTTCGAGTTTAGCCTCACGTTTACTAGTTGATGCCTCTACAGAATGAATTTGTTTAAAACTTTCTTTAGGGGTTAGTTCTTCAGTCTGAACCTTAGCATTAACTTGTGTAACTCTGGGTTGATATTCTTTACAATTTTTTGGGATCTGACATTGGTGTGGTCTGCTTATCGTCTGGATTTTTCCATGTATTCTTTCGACCAAATGCCAGTTTTTTCTACGATGGAGTCGCCAAGTGAAAAATAAAATAATCCTTACTTATGTATTCAATATTTGTTCACCATCAAAGATCAAAATTTACCTTGTTGTTTTCCCAGGGAAAATGATTTTGTTTCTTCATCCTCAACAATGCCGCAAAAAAGATGTTGTTCCTGAGATTAATCCTAAGGCTCAAAGAGTAATGTCAGGCATCATGAGTGTTTAAAGAAAATGTTTTAAATGAGTGATTTTCCTACCTTTAGTTCTATAAGAAATTATCTTTAAATGAAATTAATAATAGGACAGTACAGAGGTTGTATTTTGTTGTCTCGGTCACAATTATAATATCAAATGGTGTGAAATAAAGTTACAAAACTGTTAAACAAAGCTAGGCATCAATTGTAGATGAGTCTCACCTTGTTTGCAGCGGAAGAAAAGTAGAGAAGGCACCCTTGAGAAGGATATGAAATGCAGTAATTCACGTAAAACACAAGTCTTGTTTTACTCACAGTAAATATAGAGGAAAAACTATTTACCTAATGAATTGCTGGTATAATATGATCATAGTAGTTGTAATACTAAATTTCAATCAATCACTTTTCAAGGAATTACATAAAGAAATTCAGAGAAATGAAAATACAGAGGAAACACATAACTAAAACTGAACGAAAATTAGAATATTTATCTGCACTTGTATTAATACTCAAAAAAGAGAGTTTCTTTATTACATCCAGTAAGAAGCAGCCTTGAATAGATCTTGAAAATATGTACTTATACAAAATCCGTCACAACTAAAAAACCGTTGGAATTCTTACAATATTTAATTAAAAATAACATACATCCGAATAAAACATGTAAATATTGATGAGTTTCGCTGGCGTTCTCCTCTGTCTCTTCGTCTGCTGGCAGAAACGCCTCTTTTCTTTAGTCCTTTGGGTCGGATAGACATGTCATTAAGGCCACCTCAATCATTCGACATATTGTCTTGGTCATTTTAGTTTTGTTGCCATGTGTCCCTCCAGATATGTTCAGTAAGGAAATGAATCATAGTTGAGATCATGGCGGAAGGATAATCAGATGAATAACATTGCATTGGCTCATCAAGGAATGGATAACAGGCACATGAAAAAGTAACTGTCTATGGAAAGAATAATAATGGAACAATTGTATGATGATGAAGTAGGGATAAGTGGAGATTAGAATGCGGGTGGACGAGATAAGTGGATGGTGAAAGGTGAAAGGTAAAGAGGGAAGAAGGAGAGGACACTGTGCACATTTTCTTACCTGCTCCCAGCTATTCTTTCTTTTCCATGTTCAATACATTGGGTGCATCTATCCAACAATTCCACCACGAACCTTGAGAGCTCAATTTTTTCATTTACCTCGAAAGTGAATAATTTCCTTTCTATCTGAGGCATCTTTTCTTGGATCCTTTTCACTTCTTGAGCTATGGCCTCGAACTGTGAACTTGGATTCACTAGCCATTTATTGATTTTAAGAAGATCAATCTGGCTCATTTCTTGAATGGTTGCCATAGTTTCTTCTTTTCTCTTTCTGAAATTCTGTTGGTTCATTTGTATATCAATTTTCCCAAGGGATTTTGAGATATTACTTCCCTTAAGATCAATCAACCCTTTATTTAATGATGACAACGCTTCTAGACAAGATTCTTTTACCTCTCTGGAAAATATTTTTCTCTCTTCCAGATTTGTTTCCTAGACCTTTAGGGCCATCTCACCTTTTAATTGTTCGGAATGAGAAATAAGAGGAAAATCAGGGACATTATCTTTCTACATCAATATGAGGACTTCTTGAAACTTAGAACGGGCTGCACAAGCCTCTTTTTCCTAGACATACATGTCCTTTAGATAAAGTTCTACTGCATGATAACACTTTTGGATGGCATCTACCTTTAGATAAAAGTCTTGTTGGGAAACTTCTAACTTCTCATTTATTTCCAACACTTGAGTTTGGAAGGCCGAGATGTCTATCGGGGTACCTTCGGTTAGGTCCAATCTGGCTTGCAACTATTCTATCAACTCATCACGTTGAGTGACCAGAATTTGGCTAGTCTGCGAATTCTGGTGGAGCAGATTGAGGTTATCCTGAAGTTGTTTGATTTGTTGATGATAACTGGCCCTGATTTGCTCAAAATCATGGTTCATTATGTTTCTGATAGTCTGTTCTGTGGCATGTATCTGATTTTTCAAGTGCTCTACCAATAGGCACTTCTATCGCAGTTGTTTGGTCAATTTGTCCACGGACCACCGATTGGCAGTGGAAAAAGCACCTAATGAACCTGCAACTTCCCTTGCAAATTCAGGATCATCTTGGTCATTCCCTCATACACCATTCTCTTCCTTTTAATCATCACTCCATCTTTCTGATGAGATTCCCTTTTGACGATGGATTTTCATTTCTTACTAAAAAATAAATCTGAAGGAGGCATCTCTTTGGGAAAGATGGGGCTAAGATCACCTACAAAAACAAGTTCAGAATTAGGATTTCTGAAGTTGGTTTGTAGAACGGTTAGCGATGTAATGGGAGTAGAAATATTTGTGGACTGTTGTTTCTATGTTGTATTTGAGGTGACAACAAGAGTAGTTGGTGTCGAAGGAGACACATCCTGTCCCTTCTTTAGGAAAGCTTCGAGTTGAGCTAGTGCCTGGGGGATTAACTGACCTGAAAATTATGCTTTTAATTCTTATGTTAACACCTCCAATCTCTTTGGAGTTCCCTCATTTCTGTGCTTATCGGAGTGAATTGATTAAGAACCTATAGACATAGATTCATGTGAAGGGGGAGTGGCTATTGACTCTCCTTGTAGTACCTTTAGTAGAATGTTTCTCCTGTGTTTTTGAAAGATGAGAAAACCATCTTGTTGATCTGAGGGTAGGGTTTGGAATCTATCTTGAAATTCCTCATAAGATCTAACTCCCCTAAATATTTCATCATACCGGGAGTTCTCATGCATATACCGCTTCATGTTGAACTGGGCTAGGGGGTTTTCCACTATCTTATGTGGATCGTGTTTCTTGAACTCGATGTCAACCAACTTGACATCCTCTAGAGCCATGGCCTAACCTTTGGAGTGACCAAAATCCAATAATGAAAACATGCCCACTTGAATAGGGAAAGTTGGCCAAACCTTTTTTTCTATTTCCTTCGGCTCCTTGTTGATGCCTCCTGTCATTGTCTGGTATGCCACTTCTTTGCACACCAGCCCGTCGATTAAAAATCATGGGAGAGAATGAGGAGGAATTGAGCAACCAAAAACTTTGATGTAGGAGAAATACTCCTCAATGAACCAATCTACAAGGTTACCTAGGTTTCCCATAAATTTGTATGAAATCCGGGGAGGTGGGTGACCATACAGGGCTATATGAACAGGTATTACGACATTGTGGTAGATTTCATAAAATAAATCTTTAGCTTTCTCCTCCCACAACTTGGAGTGATAAAAATGAATGGGCTTGGCATTGGCCGGGGTCCAACTCCAGTTCATAAATGGAAAAGGGGTCATGAAGCAGATGGCATCCATAACATATGCAGACATGTAAAAAGGGGCTATATGCCCTTTTGATTTCATTTTTTTGTAATCAACAATTCCCCTGGCCAAGTTATCTGACAACATTTTGGCCCAATTGAAAGTGTAAACCTCAGCTACCTCGTTCATGATGGATACCCATTCCACCGAGAAATGCGTAGGGATTTTCTTCCTGAAAAGATGACAAAGCATCATGGCTACATACACCATATGAGCATCCAAAGATGTTGTGGCATACATACCTTGAGAGTCGGTCCTGAATTTTTTTGGGTGTCCCCACTAGGTCCTGATTATATCGTGACCATTTCTGGCGTATTGGACGCATTCCTTTTGCTCGAATTTCAGAATGATTCTGGCATTGTAAGTATATTTAGGATTAGGGGAGAGTTTATACATTACTTACAAATGTTCTGGTCGGAAAGAGCCAATGGAAACCTACTGATGGTTGATGATGCTCCTGGTCTAGACGTCAACATGTTCCAAGGCCCAACTTATCATGTCGTTATAAGGCATGAGTCAAGGTCGTGCAACTATCTTGTGCAACTCTGACTGCGCTATGTGTCTAATATTAGTTGAAAAAGAGTCATCTTCTTCTTCGGCAGAGTCCTCTGGACAGTTGATGATCTCACGCTCCAGGATCTCAGAAACTTGGTTCAAGTTTTAATGGTGTGTGTGGCTCGCGGAGTGGTGTCCAACAGAATGTCTGCATTCGGGTTCGAATCTTCACCTGTTGCATTAGGATTTTTTTCCATTTTCTGTGGTTCCATAATATCTAAGGAAACAAAGTAAGGTTACCTGTTGCAAAGAAAATTCGTGAGTTTTTCAAATAGATAAAACTTGCTAATTGTGAAAGGTGAAAATGAATTCGAAATCAAAGTGCTTTTATTTAAACAAGATTCATTGATCTTAGTATAAACTTACCGACGAAGAATTTATTAACGTTAATAGAGATGTCTACCTGGCAATCTGCAATCCTCGTTTGAATCATTGTTCTTAATTAGTAATAAATGCCATCAATATTTCGATGGTTCGCGTTTGAGAGTTTTAGATGTGACAGAGCGGGAACCTCCCAAATCCCGAATCCACAGAAAGATTAATCTCTGGATAATCACTTTTAAAACCTAAATTAATCATGTTTAAAATGGTGTGTTAACTTGAAGTGTTTCGAGAGTTCGAACTTCGGGGACTTTTAATGTATCTCAAGAGGAAATTCCTGAAACCCGAAACTGTGAAGCAATTAATTATCTAGTAATTGATCTTAAGTCGTATTTAATTGCACTTAATTTTAAGTATTTCGTAAGTTCAGACTTCAGAAATTTTATAATATGATACAGGGGAAACATAAAAAATCCAAACTGTGGAGTCATTAATTATCTCTTGATCATGATTAACTTAGTTATTTAAACATTCAATTTACCCTTTTACTTTTTGAAATGTTCAATACTTCAACATTTTGATACTTTGGTGATTCGTGAATTCATTCTTTGTTAAACTCCTAAAGGATCATCTCTCGTAGTGACTTGGTATAGATGATGTCATTCTGGATGATGTGTCGAGAAAAGAGAGGTGTCACGTGTTATTTGGAAACGTGTGAATCCTCCAATGAAAATGTCCCAAATAGGTGCCACGTGTCAACTCAGGAAAGAGTCAAAAGGTACATGTGTCCTACGACTTGTGTCTTTAAATGGTTTAGGAAAATTCGGGAGAAGGTACCTTGGGGTTTTGGAGTTTTTATTGTTTAGACTTATTGAAACATCCGAAGTGTGAAGCTCCGAAGCGACCGTTAGAGATTTACCTCTTTAAAATTCAGGCGGCTCCAAAACTCCAAAGGTTATTAGGATCATTCAATCAAAAGGGAAAAATCATAAACGACGGATATCATGCACGCCTTATTATTAACTAACCAACAATGAATTTGATTTAAAATTAAAAGGCCATTTTCCAAGTTTCTACTTTCTTTGGGTAAAATTTTGTTTTCATGAGGTGAAAAATATAGAGCTCAAAAGTTCAGAATTGTATGTGTTCCAACATAGGCTCCATCTGGGGATCGCGTCTCCCTGTGAGACACGGAAGAAAATAAAACCGAGTGCCTTTATTGGGAAAATGGAGTCATTATTGCATTTCTGGAAAACACTTTTAGGAGTTAATCATACACAAAAAAAATGAACTTCAACCGAATCTCAGAAAACTTTCAAAACACATCCAATGATTGACCTCAAGTTAGGATATTTAAAGTTTCCCTTTCCTAAAACTGAGTTTAGATCTATTTAAGATAATCAAAACAACTTTGACCAAAATATCGGACTTCGACCAACTTCGTTAGCATCAAGGTTAAGTAGATGTAATAATTTATTTAGGAAATCCCTCGTTGGTTCAGAATGTAAATATTATCGAAAAGAGAACTAGATGTCAGAGTATGTTATGTAGATATGTATGATAGTTGTACAGATATCATAGATATTTCTTCACTTCCAGCAAGCCTATTCAGTACCCCGGTGAAGTTATCTATTTCTCCCATTGAATTTCCTTTCACCACTTCAATTAGCACTTTTGCATTTTGTTGAGATGAGGACAATCATTACATGAATTTCCTTTCATAATCTCTTTGTACAAGATGGGGGAAATCAAATTATGAATTTCCTTTCACCATATGTTTTATATTTTAATATTTTTAAGTGGGGGAAATCAATCTGTATGTATCATACAAGGGATGATATCTGCTTGAAATTTAAAAAGAAGGTCTGTCACAATTTTTTCAAGTATAATCTGAAACTAATTTTCTCCCAATCTTAAATACGCCTTCGCCTATAGGGAAGATTTTATAGGGATTTTGATTTTTTAGGGATCGAACTTGAGAGAATTAGTCTGTTTAAAATCTGATAGAAGAGATAAAGTCATTAGGCTTATCCTAGACATATTTTCTTTCAGTTAAAATCAAAGGAACATAAATATTTTCGCCTAATCTCGTTTTGAAGATATGATTTTAAGTTTTCAGAGTCAAGGTGAATTTCTTTCTTTCTATTAAGACTAAGGAAAGGTAGTGAAAACCAGAAGTGAATAAAATTGCGGGGATAAGAAATATAACCAAAATGAGGCCTCAGAGGGCCTGACGCAAAAAATCCCAATCCCACACAAGTTTGTTTATTGATTCTCAAACTTCCTTTCAAGCCCTTTTTATTTACTTATTTTTTTGTCTTTTATTTTTTTGTTCATTTTTTTTTCGGAGAAGGCTTCAGAATTTATCAGTATGACACTCTAAGTTGTAATTTTATACTTCTCCGATTCTTGATCAGGTGACAACATTATTATGAGAGAAACCTCCTTTACATTCGAAAAGATTTCCTTAAAATTTTAGTTGAACTAGTCAGGGTAGGAGCTCATACCTCAAATTTCTTTTGTATTTTCAATCAGGCAGATCATTAATTCATCACATGTTTTGAGAGAAAATGAATGTTTTGAAAAATGTGTCAGACTCTGATGCATCCTTATCTCTCTTTTAACAATAAGTATTATGCACGGGAACGTAATGCGAAATGTCAGAAAATTCCACAAAATAGGGATGGTATGTGATACAGATGCTTTTATATTTTGCTTTGATGATGTCAAGTAAACATGGTTTATTTACAACAAACAATAAAATGACTTGGATAATTTACAAAATAAAGGTAAAATTGCAAATTGAAAAAGAAAACAAACGTCAATCCAAACCAATATATACAATGGGAATATGAAATATGACTACTGCATGAAATGTTTTAAGTAATGCCCGTTGATAGGAGCGTCAAGGATTTATCCATCGAGGTTTTCCAGTAAGAAAGAGTTTTTTCCCTCAGCAGTCGCAATTCTGAATGGCCTAATGTTGGGGTCTAAAGATGTCTAAAAACAACCTTAGTTTAACATTAATTTATCAACCCGAGGATTCGTCTTTTATCTCAAGAATATCAACAAAGTATATGTAGATAGCTTGTAGAGGCTAAAATCCTGTAGTTAAAGCAAACCTGAGTTTATCCACAATCAAGTTCCTCAAATGTTGATTAAAGATTATGAAACTAAGATCTTACTTAACAAAATTGAAATCTGATTACTAACATGCTGCAATTGAAAAGGAACTAACTAATCTGCTGAATTCATTTAACCAAAAAGCAGTAATTGAATCTAAATAAAGACTTGCATAATTAACTATTAACTATGAATCAAATTGTTGGAAAGGAAATAGTGAATTACTCTATCTATGTAAAGAAACAACAATTGTAATCTAATAAAAAGGAACAACAAATGTAACTTAACAAAAAGGAACAACAATCGTAACTTTAACTAAAAGGAACAACAAATGCGAATCTAAGTAAAAGGAACAACGCATATGAAAATGCAAGGAACTGGCAAGCAGTAAACTACAGTAATGGAAATTGGAATATCAATCATTAATACTCGAGAGAAATGTCTATCTTATGTACGCAAACAACATAAAATCATTAACACACCTATGCATTCATCTTAACTATTGTAAAAGAGAATTGGATCATAAAACAGAAAGCAAACTGATACAATTACAGATTTGAGACAGTAGCTCCTTTAGACTGGGCCCTTGGTCCTCAGAAGCATTGTTGCTAGAAACTCAGTACGTAGAAATGGTGAAAACATTCAAAGCTTTTATTGATTTCATAGCTGGTACAACATTCACAAAACTTCTTGCGTAGAGTAATTTTGAGTTCTGAATACTTGGATACGATTCTTAGATTATTATTTCAGGATCTATTATCCTCTCTATATAAAATAATATGAGTAAATTAAGCCATCCCGAGGATCGATAGATCCTCAGGATTGCTTTACTATTATAAAGTTACAATATAGAAAATCAATAATCTTCAAAATTGTTTTGCGCCAAAAGTCCTCAACCTCCAATAGCTTATGTATCTTCAAGATCTCCTTTGCTATTTCGGTTTTGACAATATTTATCCAATCCTGAAACAGAATCAAACAATTCCAATCATATTTTAGAATCTATTTAATATAACTTCAATAATATCACTAGAAGACATATTAATCATTTTCTATCCTATTTATCCCTAATTAACAGAAAAGTAAATCAAGATTATATCATGAATTGTAATAATAAGGGAGATATTTGTACCTTTTTCATAACCCAACATACCCCCCAACTTACCTTCTTGCATGTCCTCATGCAAGATGAGATCTTACATGTAAAGCAGTGATATTGTAAAGAGGAAAAGTTGGTTCACCAGGTCTCCTGAACCCATTACTTTTTTTTAGCTCTACAAAAGAAGCATCCTCCCTCTTCTTATTAATTTGATAATCCTTCTGGTAAATTTCTGGAGGAAACCAAAGGATAGGGGGATTATATCTACACCCAATCCAAGCAGGTCCTTCCTCCTGGAGTAGTCTAGAATACCTTTCCACTCTGTAGGTAGCTGCAAAGAAATTCTTGAACCCAAAGGGTTCCCTACTTTTGACTTCACTGGAGGATGCATCCCATATCACCTTAGAAGCAGCAAGGGCTTCCTCTTTGAGTTCCCTAAAATATATGATTCCTGAACGTATGACCTGTCGATGGATGGGGGGTAAAGAGTCCACGACCCCCACCCTTTTCATGAAGGTTTGATGTCGCACAATGGCTAGAAAGGACTTTGGGGGCTCTCCTTTGATCCAGAGATCTAACCTAGTTTCCCTCTTTATAAAATTCTTGTGAGCTTTGCCCCATCTCACTTGGTTCTTAGTGAAGGACAAGAATGCCTGAAATTGTATATCACCAATAAAGGGACCAGGGTTGTTTCCCCTGTCATCTTCGAAAATGAGGTTATGGAAGTATAATTAACACAGGAAGTATTTTACCTTCTCTTCCTGCTCTCTAAAACATGAAATGAACTCAGGGACAGTGGAAAATGTAATTGGCTTACCTGCTCTGATGGATTTTAACCTTAACAACAGGTAACGTTCCAACAAGAATAGGGTATAATTGGTAGCAGGAGCTTTGCAATTGATTGCATCAGAGTAGACATCGCAAATGTCTTTGATTTTCTCCCAAGATTTTTCCAATTGGTTTTGTACCTTCTTCACCTTCCCTTGGGTTCTGGTGAGCTCAACATAAGTCTCACTTTCTATTACTGATAGGTTCTTCAACTATTTAACAACCTTTTTATGTTCAACCATAGTGACCATCTCCTCTCTGGGTTGAGCCAATGCTTGTTGGGCTTGTGTAAGCTTTTCTTTTAACCTATCAATGATGACATTCAGTTCTTGAGACTAAGATGCTTGATATTCTTCCATAGCATCCATCTCATATCTGGATTAAGTTAATGCTTGTTGGGCATGTATAAGCTCTGCTTTTAATCTATCAATGATAACACTCGGTTCCTGAGACTGAGATTCTTGATGTTCTGCCATAGTCATCAATTCATTTCTGTTTTGAATCAAGCTTTGTTGGGACTGCATTAATTCTTCCTCCAATCTCCTAATGGTGGCATCCTGCTCAAAGGATTGAGCTAGTTCCTCTGAGACTAGGGTATCTGTTTGTACCTCATCATCAATTGTTTATGTAGGAAGTGTTTCTTCTGCTGTCATTATTTCTTCAGGGTATGTTTGTGTCTCCACAAAGTTTGTAGTGACTGCTCTTTTAGGAAGAGGGTTTCTTCCTTGCACTCTGGGCCTTTTGTTTTTCTTTATTTTGTGGGCCTTATCTGCTTGTTCTAGTTGATTTCTTAATTCTTTAATAATTTCCCTGAGTTTGCCAACTTTCTGCCTTAATACTTCAACCTTTTTAGCCTTTTTCTTCAATAGCTTGTTTTCCTTTTTTAGCTTTTTGATTCTCCTATGGCTTTTGCCTAATTTCTGTTTGTGAGGGGTCTCAAGGTTTTCTTCATCCTGGTCAGTAGGTGGTTGTTCCTTTGTTCCTTCCAAATTCTCTTTCTATCCAAGAGGGATTCTTTCCTCAAGATGAGGTTCTTCCTGTTCTGTGTCTTTTGGGAATGACATTTCAATCTCAGGGAAATCTTCAGCAGGTTTTGAAGGAGAGGCTCGTTCTTGGTATTCTTTTGGCCTATTGGTATCTTTGTCAATTGAGGTCCCTAAACTCCCTAAAAACTGAGTTATTTCTATCTCATAGCTCTTCAAAATTTATTCTGTCAGGTGTTCCAATGTTGGTTGGGTGCCTTCCTGGTTGTTTCCTTGTGAGGTTTTCTCTGCCTGCTCAATTTCTTGAATTTCTTCCTGTAAAGACTGCTCTGTAATGTTCTGAACTATTTTGTTGCGTCCTGGATTTCTTTACTCATCTCTTGAATTTGCTCGGTCATTTCCTGAATTTCTTCAGGCTGTCTTGTCCGTCTTCTTCTCCTCTTCCTCTCAATGGGGGTTTTAGGAACAATCGTTGCTCTTTTTCTCTTTCTCGTTAGTGCCTCTGTTTGTGAGGTCTGAGTCTCTGTAATTTGGACGAGGTCTGCTTCGACCTCGGGTTGAGTAGGTGGAACTTCTATTTGGGTAATGGTCTCCCCTTCCTGTATCTCTTCAATTTCCTGTGGTGGGTATTCATGGTATGATTCAGGTTGTTCTAGTTGTAGAGGTCTATTGGCCTCAATAAGATCACTCCAGGTTAATTGAGTTTGACTCAGAGCCTTATTTACTATCAGTTTAACTAATCCATGATGGTTGATGATAGTTATAGTATCTTTGGATTTCTGCGTTCTTAAAGCAACCTCATGTAACATGGCATTTAGTAAAAATGGTAGATTGATTACTAACCTTTGCTTGAGTGCCGCTAGTAGTTTGAGGTGGCATGGTCAGATTACATCGTATTGTCCATCACAGGTGATGTACCTCTAAATTACCCCTGCTAGTTCTTTCCATGGTTCGTTGAGGATGCTGGGGTTAAGTCCCTTTCCCTTTTTATCCAATTCCTTGCTAGGGTCTACGAAGGATTCTACAGCTTCTTTGAGTGTTGTATATATTCCTGTCCATTGAATGCCTGAGTTAGGGAGACCTGTAACCTCTGCTACGATTTCCGGAGTAACTAGAATTCATATATCTCGAACCATGGAGATTTCTCCCTGCAAATTCTGAAAGAATTCAAGTGTGATGTCCATATCATATCCTTGCAACCGGTTGAAGTACTCCGTCTAGCCCAGATGATGTAGAATTTCTCTAGCCTGCTCAGTTACCTGTAGTAATGTTTGTACCCTGTGCACACTTTGGCCACACATCGTTCTGTGAGAAAATGAGAATGACTATCGTTCCTGCTTGCAAATTTGGTTAGACCAGCTTGGAGGAAATATTACCAAATATAGAAAAATATCAGAGAACGATGAGTGTAAAAAAATGTGAGTTTTCCATTATTACAATCATTACAATCTTATCGAAAAACGTGTCGAGCGTCCATTCCCATCATTAATGTAGAGGCCATCCTTGACTGTCAGCGTAGGCGAAAGTAATGAGTGCAGGTATTGCCGGTGAGAGGTAATAATGACGCTGTCGCCGCCAGTGGGGACCAATCATGTATAATTTTCAAAAAGCATTTTTAACGGTAATCATAAACGAGAGTCCTCTTTCGTGGGAAATTCGATTTTTTTGTACCTATGCTCAAAATGATTTAAGGAAAAATAAGGCGAATAAGTTAAGTCTATTCATTTAAAAATATTCCACAGATCATAATGTTGTTAGCTTTCCTAAGTTATTGAATATAACCGAAATGATAGCCTTGTTATTGAGTAAAGGAAATCTAGAGACACATAGAAAGTTGGTGTTTTTAAGGTAAACTTCCATACCACAGGCAGAGCCACTGCTACCAGTAGGCATCCATAGCCTTGACAAGATTGCCAGTAAACCCATAGATGAGCCTGTATCCTTAATAAATATATGAATCGTCTTTTCCCGACAAGACCACTATCCTGGTTTGGTAGCCAGATGATGATAATTGCACTCACTAGATTGTAACTTAAGTGAATAATCCAGCTCGTGATGAGACCCCTTGTACTTTGACAAAAAAATTGTCAAAGGCCATTGCCCTGGTGTGGTAGCCATAGTGGGAATGTCACTTGCATTATTATCCTATGATCATGGTAGGTTGGCTCGTGATGAGACCCCCTATTCTTTGTGGGAGAAGTTTTATTACTTATATATATATATATATATATATATATATATATATATATATATTAGGGCTCTATTAAGGGAAGCTCATCTACTCCTTAAGAGTCAGGGATGGCGTAAAGAAGTGTAAAGATTCCAAGTAAAAGTTTTCTTAAGACTCCTTATTATAATATGAAGGAAAATTATCATTCAAGTATATTTGTATGTATATAGGAAAAAGAAACGAATTATGGTGGTTACAGATTATGAACAAGATTTAAGATATTTCGAAGAAATTAATCCAAAGAACAATTTGATAAGGTATGAGAGATAGTCCACAAAATAATGACAGATCGTTGCGATGATAATAATGCTGGTGAAAATTACTTAGTAAAAGTTGAACCCCAAAGGAATGATTATCGTTTTAACAACATGAGGGAAAAGAATGGTAATGAGGAGAAAATGCAGAAAGAACAACAGTTGTTTCATTCAAATGAATAGCATGATACTCAAAGGAACAACAATCGCGCGAAGGGAACGATAGTTGTTCCGTTCAAATGAACAATACCGATACTCAAAAAGGAAAAACGCGTGAAGGGAACGACAACTGTGAATTTTTAACCATCTGAATAGGTAATTTTTGGAAAGTTCCCATGGGAATATATTTTTGTTGAATCTAAGACTGATTAATCATCAACTAAATTCATTCAATTATTGTGGGTCAGTTTATTTCATAATCAAGTATTGGATGGTTTGTTGATGTTATGAGTTTATTATAGTTTCCCGATCACTGCTGCAGAACATGACATATTTGTTTTTCTGTGAAAGACAGGGTCTGTGTGATAAAATAAGGCCATAAAAGAGTGCTAATTGTGTATATTACAGTCATCGTCCCTAGTTCTTATTTTCCAGAGTAACTTTCATGAAACTAAAAAGAAGAAAACTAACAATGCAATTAAATCTATATAAAAAAACTATATACATTATGTACAGTGTCAACAAAATTCATTGTTTTATAGAGCTGGAGTGGTTGGGTTACCTTCCCAGCCAGCCAAAATTTTAACAGTAGGGTCCTTACTTACCTCCTGGTAGAAAGATTCTTTTGAAGGCGGTTGATGGTAAAGTCATAATCGATGTCCATTGAACAGAAATGGAGATCCAGACCCGTCGATGGTACTTAAGGTGACTGTGCCATTACCATGGATTTCATTAATTTCATATGGTCCCAGCCACCGTGTCTATAATTTTCTCGAAAAATCTTGAAATCTGGAATCATAGAGAAGCACCCAGTCACCTTTCTTGAATGATTTCTTTTTGATATACTTGTTGTGCCAGGTCACTCTCTGTTGTTGAATAACGGTCGTGCGCTCCACAGTAGACATGCGTGCTTCATCCAACTCATTGAGTCGTTGAAGGTGTTGTTTATGTGCTTCTGTTAGATCCAGTCCAATTTCCTGGGCCATCCTTATGGTCTTGATCTCAAACTCAATTGGGAAAATGGGTTCTTTACCATAGACTAGGTGATAAGGAGAGTAGCCAGTGGTGTTACACCATCTTGTGCGATAATCCCATAAGGCATTTGGGAGATTAGTAGCCCAATTATGTCGGTTTGTTGAGACAGTCTTTGTCAGGATTGCCTCCGGAACCTTATTGGTGCTTTCTACTTGCCCGTTTGCATGTGGGTGGTATGGAGAAGTAACCCTGTGCTTAATATGGTAATTATCCAGGGTGGTGGTAATTCTATGAGCTGTAAATTTTGACCCCCCATCAGTAATTACCTCCCTGGGTATTCCATAGCGTACACATAATTTGAAAATAAATTTGATGACTACTTCTTCTATTGCATTTGGTAAGGCTTTTGCCTCTACCCATTTGGTCATGTAGTCTATTGAAACTAGAATATAGGCCTTCTGATTTGACTTTGGGTTGAAGGGGCCAACCAATTCTAGTGCCCATCTCTCAAATGGTTCTACGACTACTTGTGCTTTCAAGGGAATTTCATCAGCCTGACCTCGTTTTCCCACCCGCTGACAACTGTCGTAGGTCTGGACGTATTTCTTTGCATATTTGAATATTGAGGGCCAGTAGTAGCCCATCTGTAAAAGTTTGTGTCTAGTCCTGCGATCTGCAAAATTCCCACCACAGGGCTCGTCATGTACTGCTTTCAGTATGTCATAGATTTTGTCCTCTCGTACGCATCAACGGATTTGGAGATCAGCTCCTGTGTGGAAGAGATATCCACCGATCCAAGTGAATCGTGTGCTATGTTGGACGATCAATTTTCTTTCCCCTGATGATAGATGTGCCGATAATTTTCCCGCTGCCAGATAATTTTCCACATCAATGTACCAAGGTGGCTTTGTGGTGACGGAAAACATATGCTCATCTGGAAATTGGTCTTCAACTATTAAGGAGTCATCTGTTTTGGGTATGCGGGACAGGAAGTCTGCGACAAGATTTTCTCTCTCGGGTCGATCTTTGATGGTGATGTCAAATTCCAGCAATAATAATAACCACTGAGTGACCTGTCAATTAGTAATCGGTTTATTAGCTAGATATCTAATAACAGAATGATTAGTATACAGAATAACTGGATAGCCTGTTATATAATGATGAAATTTATTGATGGCATGTATAACAACTAAAAGTTCTTTTTTTGTTACTGTATAATTAAGTTTAACTGGAGTAAGATTCTTGCTAATAAAATAAATAGTGTAGGGTTTCTTGTCTTCTTCTTGTCCAAGGACAACGCCTATGGCGATATCTGATGCATCGGTGGAGATGTGGAATGGTATTTTCCAATTTGGTCCTCTCAACACCGGTGCTGTCGAGATCAGCTTCTTGAGTCTTGCAAATGCCACATCACACTTGTCAGACCACTAAAACTCCACATTACCAGTGAAGGCATGTAAAGGTGTAGCGGTTCTTGCAAAATTTTCCATAAATCTGCAATAGTATCCTGAAGCACCAAGAAAACTACGTACCTCAGTTTGCGTGCGCGGTGTAGGTAGATTGAGGATTACCTCTATTTTTGATGGATCTACTCTAATTCCATCTGCAAAAATATAATTCCCTAGTACCACACCTTTCGTCATCATCATGTGGCATTTTTCATGGCTTAAACATAACCTGGTAGCAATGCACCGTTCTAGTACCTTCTCTAGATAATTCAGTTCTTGATCGAAGTCGTCGCCATAAGGAGTGAAATCATCCATGTAAACTTGAATCCCTTCACTGATCAAATCGTTGAATATGCTTAGGATGGCCCTTTTGAAGGTGGTTGGAGCGTTACAAAGTCCAAAGGGAAATACTCTGTATGCAAAGGTACCCTAGGGGCAGGTGAATGTAATTTTATCTTGATCTTCTGCGGCAATCTGGATTTGATTGTAGCCACTAAAACCATCTAGGAAAGAAAAGAATTTCTTCCCTTTCAAAGTATCCAGGACCTGATCAATGAAAGGTAAGGGGAAGTGGTCCTTTTGAGTGGCTTTGTTAAGTTCACTGTAGTTGACACAAATTCACCATTTCCCATTTTTCTTGGGGACGATGACTAATGGGGAGACCCACCGACTATCTGAGATAGGGTATATAAAATCTATGTCCAACAGCTTTTGTAATTATTTTTTAACAATATCCCTGAGGTGGGGATTCAATCTTTTATGTGGCTGTCAGATAGGTTGGGCATCTTTATCAATGTAAATTTGGTGTGTGCAGAGTTGTGGATCAATACCTTTCATGTCAGAATACTCCCAGGAAAAATCTTGTTGGTATATAGAAAGGACTTGAATCAACTTTTGTTGTTGTTGCTCATCTAAATTGGCATTGATGTTCATAGACTTCCCTAGTGCGATCTCAATGGATTTGTTGTTATGAACAGTGGTAGTCGAGATTTGTTGTTCCATTAAATCTTCCAGCGAGTCTCCATGTGCTTCATAGTCTAGAACAACTTGGAGCATCTGGCATGTTGTATTACCCAGGGTGGTTGGGATATTAATAAACCCAGTGATTATGTCATCCTCTAGCTAGTTCTTGAGTCTGAGAGCTTCTTCCAGCGTGAGAGGGGCTCATAAATCCTTTTCTATATACCATGGTGGTGGAAATTGTGGATATATGAAAGTCGGGTTTGGCTTGGCTGGAGGATATAAGATGAGATTTTTTGTGACACCTCCTTTGGAAATTTTCATATTACCCATTTGGCATCCTATGTACGCATCAGTTGTTGCGAGCCATGGTCTGCCCAATATCAATGGATGCCCTTCAAGTCCACTTCTTGGGTTGATGATGAGGAAATCTGCTGGATATTCCCAAGAATCGACTGAGATTGCTATGTCATGTAGTGTGTCGACTGGTCTAACCACTGATCGATCAACCAATTGTAACATAATTGGGGTGGGTTCGAAGGAGTCAAAACCCAGGGTGTTGCAGGTTTCCATAGTCAGTGTATTGATGGCCGCCCCTAAATCAACCAGTGTATTTGGAAAAGAACAACCCTGGATCTAAACTGTTACTATGGGGTTCCCTAGATCTGCATATTTGAATGGTTCTTGTCTACCTAGAATTAGATCAGACAAGGCTCCCACTACACGAACTGTTGATGATGAATTTTTAATTTTCCTAACAGGCTTCCTCCCACATAGTTCCTTGATCATTTTTGCATATATTGGAATGTCTTGTAGAGCCTTCAGGAGTGGGATCTTGACATATAAATTCTTGAGTTCTCCTGCAATGTCAAAGTTAGGATAGACGACATGTTTTTCTATCATCAATCTTTCGAGGAACAGAGGGGAAGGAGTTGCATCCTTATCAGGATCCTGTGACTCGACTGTGTTTCCCCTCTGCTCGATTTCTTCTGTTATTACCACAGTCAAGGGCGTTATTGCTGGTTGTTTGCTATTTTCCTTCTCCTGTTATTGGAAAACATTATTTTCTTCGGGAGAGATTATACGCCCCAATCTCAATCGGAGTTCATTGCACCCTATCAAATTGGTCTCCTCTTCCCCATTCTCCATTGGATGAGTTGAGATGGTCTATTATTAGGATTTGGGTGGGGATGGGCTGGTAATTGAGGGCGCAATTGTGATTGAGGGTTTTGGGGCAGTTGGAGTGGAGATTGCAACATGGGTTGGGTTTGAGGGGCCATCCCCATGGGTTGATTGTTTATCCCCATGGGGCACTACCAATTCTGGTTCCAATTTGGGTTTTGGGTAGTCGTATTAGGCGACTGCGAGGGGTAGGGGTTGTTATTTTAGTTTTGCCAGGATGAGGTGGGGTATTGTGAGTTAGGCCAGGTGGAACTTGCAGTTGGTTGATTCTACCAGATCGGATTTGCAGGTGGTTGGTTTGGCCAAGTGGGATTTGCAGGTGGGTATTGCCGGGGTTGCCAGTTCTGATTAGTAAACGACTGGTTCTGCCATGTATTACCATAATTTTTCTACTGATTATACTGTCTAGAAAGGTCCTGGAGTGTATTTGGAGGGAGAGCCTGCCATTGACGATGTTGAGCCATCAAATATAATGGTTTTGTTTCCTCTTCTGCTCCTCTAAAAAATATTTCAGTCCAGGGAGCGATGGGCATTGCTCCGTGTCATGATCCTTGGCGCAAATAGCGCAAACCCGAACCACATCCAAAGGACATTCCCTTGGACCATGCTTTTTTCTACATTTGTGGCAAAATATGCCCAAAGTTTGTTCTGCTTCTGCTTGTTTTTGTTTGGCCTACAATACATCCAATTGTGTAGTCAAAGTGCTCATAATATCTGTTTTTAAATTTTCTAAGAGATTACCAACTTCAGCTCGCATAACACCCCCACTAGTAATGTTGTTATTTCTGGTGAGGGAAGTTTGCATTCCTGATCCGGTCTGTGTACTTCCTCGTGAGCACCTGATGCATAATAGAATGATGTTATCATAAGTTTCTTGATAAATGTCACCCTTCCCCATTAGATTCAATGTTTATACCCATTCATCCTTCATACCTTTAAGCAGAGTTGTTTTAAATACTTCACCCGGTAATGTACTATAGGGCGATCTCTACAAGTTATACTGAAATATCTCAACATATTCTTCTAATGATTCATTTTCTTTTGCAGTCATTTAAAAGATTTCATCTTTTAGGTCCCTGGTTCTACAATAATCTTGATATTTTGTCAAGAAGGCTTGTTTCATCTCATCCCATGATTTGATGGTTCCACCTCTTAATCCCATAAACCAGCGTAGAGAAGCTCCCTTCAAGGTAGAGGGGAACAGTTTTAATTTTGGGGGTTCAGAGGTGTAATCATACCCTCAACATAAGACATTGAATTCGAATAAAAATGTGTCCGGGTCTTCTGAAATCAATCCATGGAAGGTTGGCAGGTTCTATAGGGGGGTTGCTTTCATGGGAGCATTGGCGATTGGATCAACTATCAGATATTCCAACGTGGAGGTCTGGGGTCGTTGTTGATTTGGTTGCACCATTTGATCGAAAATATGCCAAAAATATTCAAGAATTTCTTGATCCGGGTGTTCTATTCGAGGTGGTTGATTATTTGATCCTCTAGGGGATTTGATTGCACTCCCTTTGTCTGGGATTTCGGGTATGCCTTCTTTTTTTTATAGGAGATTCAGGATCAAGGGATAGTGATGGGTCTGTCTTGGGAACCCCACTGGTTTCTCCTTCTCCCTCCTCCAGATTACAAGAATTTCCCTCGTCTAAAGGGTTGAGGGGTGGAAGGTCTGTGCTTTGAAAGATTTTCTCAGTCCCTTCAGTTTTGCTATGAATCTCAGCGTTGGCTGCAGTTGGTGAAACTGCTACCTGAGGGATTCCAATAGGTCCTTTCCTAGGTTTGATCGAAGCTTGAGATTCAACTTTTTGGATGATGTCGTTTATGAAAGCGCTTCTCCCAGGGAGCACCGAGCCCTGGGCTTTGGTAATTTTTGGTGGGGCTTTTGGTTTTTCAAGATATTTCTTCTTAGTCATACACACTTCACACAAAAATAAATTCAAAGAGAAACACCTATATGACCTCTTAAGTGTCAAATGGAGGCAAGTGTTGGCATAAGCATCTTACTTATTGCCTGCATAGGTTCTTACCTTCCATCTTCAATACCTGGTCCTCCATAGACACAACCTATGCTACCTTTGACATTCTCCCCGGCAACGGCGCCAAAATGTTGGGGTCTAAAGATGTCTAAAAACAACCTTAGTTTAAGATTAATTTATCAACCCAAGGATTCATCTTTTATCTCAAGAATATCAACAAAGTATATGCAGATAGCTTGTAGAGGCTAAAATCGCGTAGTTAAAGAAAACTTGAGTTTATCCACAATCAAGTTCCTCAAATGTTCATTAAAGATTCTGAAACTAAGATCTTACATAATGGAATTGAAATCTGATTACTAACATGCTGCAATTGAAAAGGAACTAACTAATCTGCTGAATTCATTTAACTAAAAAGCAGTAATTGAATCTAAATAAAGACTTGAAGAATTAACTATTAACTATGGATCAAATTGTTGGAAAGGAAATAGCGAATTACTCTATCTATGTAAAGAAACAACAATTGTAATTTAATCAGAAGGAACAAAAAATGTAACTTAACAGAAAGGAACAACAATTGTAACTTTAACTGAAAGGAGCAACAAATGTGAATCTAAGTAAAATGAACAACGCATATGAAAATGTGAGGAACTGTCAAGCAGTAAACTACAGTAATGGAAATTGGAATAACAATCATTAATACTAGAGAGAAATGTAGAAATTTCAATACAAATTAATTATTTCCTGCGATTCTCTTGATCTAACAATTATATGCCACTGTTAGATACATAATCACTTCTACTATTTTTCTTGTGGAAAATTAAACCACGATCACAACCACAATCACAAAGTGAAATATCAAGAACACACAACACATAAGTTTTACTGGGAAAGTGTAAAGCTAAAAACCCCACTATCATATATTATGTATATCATGAATCATGAAACAATCTCATACAAAACTCTAATCCAAGAGCTCTCAGTACAATACAATCGTCTCACACTATCATACACAAATCAACAAATACATGTGCCAATTCCTGTGTCCAAACAGCTTGCCTCCTCTGCACAAATCCTTGCAATTAGAATTCTCATAACTGAATTCAAATTGCCTAGTTTGCACATGCTCATAAGCATATCCACTGCATATGTGATCAAATCACAATTGATAGACAAACTATCCCTTTCACCTGTTATCTCAACTGGGTCTCCACTGGATCTAACATGCATGTAGTTAATCGTGGTGAATCTTCAGTTGCATGTGAGTTCACTGATTTACTGAACTCTCACTAGTGCATGTTTAGTTACAACTAGTACAACTGATATTAACTCACTTAACTACACTTATAATTATGTTACAAATCCAACTCACTCAATTATGAATGAAATAATAGATTAATATTTATTGTCTAATTTATTTAAGGGAAAAGTAAATTAGACACATGTTTCTTGTTGATTTTTCAACACTCCCTCTCAACAAGAAAGGGATTATCCTTCACCCCAATCCTGTCTCTATGATATTCGAATTTGCTCCTGGTGAGTGCCTTTGTCAGAATGTCTGCATCTTGATCTTCTGTAGGAATGTATTGAAGAAACATGATCTTCCACTGCACACAATCTCTGAGATGATGGTGCCGGATATCTATATGCTTAGATATGTCATGAAACACAGGATTAATCGAGAGTTTAATGCAACTCTGATTATCACAATAAATCACTGTCGAATCTAAATGAGAACCAAACAAACCAACCAATATCTTTCTCATCTAGATAGCCTCACATGCATCTTGACTCGCTGCCATGTATTCCTCTTCCGCTGAACTGAGCGCCACGTATCTTTGTTTCCTGTTGTACCAAGAAACAACTATAGATATGATACTAAAGATCCCCCTTGATGTGCTCTTTCTGTCTGTTGGGATTCCCGCCCAATATGCATCCGTGAATCCATGCAACTTCACCTCATCCATTTGTCTGTACCATAATCCATACTCAGATGTGCCCTTCAGATATCTCAGGACATGCTTACCCACCTTCCAAAAGAGTTTGGTAGGATTAACCATCGCTTGACTTAGTTGGTTAACCGCGTAGCAAATGTTCAGTCTTGTGTTCACTAAATACATTAGCGAACCCACTAACTGTCGATAGACAGTAGCATCCACTACTTCTCCAGAAGTAGCATCCTCTTTCCTCCAGTTTCTTGGAAGAGGAGTATCCATGGGTTTGTATCCCTCCATGTGAAACTTACTTAGTATCTCCCTTGCATACTTTCCTTGAGACACAAAAAGTTCACCATCTCGCTGCCATATTTCCAATCTAAGGAAATAATGAAGAAGGCCCAAATCCTTCATCTCGAACTCCTTTGCAAGGTCCTTTTTCATGAGTGTATCAGCTGCTCATCACCAGTCAGTATTAAATCATCCACATAAAGAACAATGATTAAAATCTTACCCTCCACCACAATTTGGTATAGGTTTGCATCCGCTTCACTTTTGGTGAAGCCCAATCCAGTGAAATAGATGTCTATCCAAGTGTACTAAGCACGAGGTGCTTGCTTCAGCCCATACAGTGCTCTCTTGAGTCTACACACATGTGAATCTCTGTCAAAGGTCTCAAAACCTTCTGGTTGTTCAATGTACACTTCTTCCTCAATGATCTCGTTGAGGAACGCAGTTTTAACATCCATCTGATGAATGCGCCAACCCATCTGCGCTGAGAGTGCAAGGATGGATCTTATGGAAGAGTACCTTGTGACAGGTGCAAAGGTCTCATCATAATCTATCCCCTCGATCTGTCACTACTGCATTTGGGTCAAATTTCAACGGCGCGTTCGACGCAATTGCCACTTTCTATTGTCGGAAGACCGACAAACCTCATACCCCCTCAAATGTCGTTTCACATGACGTCATTTTTACGACGACCACGTTTTCGTCTATATTGCGACGTTATATGACACCACGTGTCATCATAAATTCGATTGTCCAGCCCCATATTGACGTCGTAAGACCGACGTTTAAAACGTGGCAAGACCGACGTTTAAAACGTGGCAAGTGAGACGTTGAAAACGTGGCAAGACAGACGTTGAAAACGTGGCAAGACCGACTTGTCAAACGTGGAAAGTGAGACGTTGCAAACGTGGCAAGACCGACGTTACAAACGTGGCAAGTGAGATGTTTTAAACGTGGCAAGTGAGACGTTTCAGACGTGGCAAGAGAGACGTTTCAAAGGTGGCAAGAGAGACGTTTCAGAGGTGGCAAGACCGACGGGACGAGGTATTAGCTCCGACGTGGTTGCTATGGGAGCGAGACTCTTGGACGTGGCAAGAACGACGTCCATCAGGTGGCAACAACGACGGCCAGGAGTTACTAGCTCCGATGTGGTTGCTATGGGAGCGACAATCTTGGAGGTGGAAAGAGAGGCGTCTTGGACGTGGCAATAGCGACGGGAAGAGAGTGAAAGACGTCACAATTGCCACCTTTGTGTAGGTATTTAAAAAAAAAATACAATATCAATATCAAGACCTAATTATAGTCATTCCAAGCCCAAAGGAGGAGTAAGTCATATAGGTGTCAGCCAGTGACAACATACATGGAAATTTCTTCCTACTTCATTAACATTTTCTTCAAAGTTAAATTTACGACAACGAAAATACAGAACTTATTTGCAACCTTCAGTGCACATGACTTTAGCTTCAGTCACTTCAACATCCATGCTATCTCGCCTTTCACTCTCAAGCCAAGTGGGAGATTTCATCTCCATTTCATTTAAGTTCAAAGCTTCATCATCATTTATGACAACAATTTCTTCATAAGGATGGTCTTTGAATTCAGCCAAATGATGCAGAACAGGAGGCACACATTCAC
>ML779043.1:208449-223199 GCA_009831015.1 Picea engelmannii
GAAGATCCTTCTAGAAGTGGAATCTTCTATTAGGTCTTCTTACATCCGCCTTATTCTATTTTATTGAAAGGCCTTATTAATATTGACCTTTATTACATCCGAATACATTGATCTACCTATGTGCGGGTTAGGACCTTAACATGCACATAAACAGATGAGCCAAAAATTAAAAAATGAGAAACATCAGGTTTCTTACCAGTAAAAGATTCTTTAGGTGTACTCATGCCAAGTACTCTATGAGGACAATGGTTCTGCACATAAACTACAGTATTGCTTTCTTCTGCCCACAAATTCATTGGTAGGCCCTGATCATGCAACATCGCTCGTGCTGCACCCACGATCGTTCTGTTCTTTCTCTTCGCGACCCCATTTTGTTGTGGGTTATGAGGCGCTATGAGTTCTCTTTGAATTCCTTCTCTGTTGCAGAAGTCTTTGAATTCGTTAAATATGTATTCTCCACCATTATTTCTCCTTAGAGCCTTCACTTGCTTCCCCGACTCTTTCTCCACCAATTCTTTAAACTCACAGAACTTTGAGAATGTTTGATCCTTCTTCTACATGAAGAATATCCAACATTTACGAGAAAATTAATCAACAAAAATAACATAATACCTATGTTTTGTTGTTGAAGCAACCGAGAATGGTCCACACACATCTATGTGAATTCTCTCCAGGATTACCGAAGCACGGTTCTCCTTTTCATGAAAGGTGGACTTTATATACTTCCCCAGGGTGCACCCCTTACACTGATTTAACTGAGCAAGTATTCCCCTTGGAAGTCCAGTAGATATTTGTTGCATGATCTTCAAGGCTCCATGATGAAGATGGCCCAATCGCCTGTGCCAAAATTCACCCTCATCCCAGCTCACCAGTTTTTCTGCCTTGCCTATCATGGCACCGAAACCATCTACCTCCAGCATGTAGAGATTTTTAACTCAAATCCCTATCTTCTTGACTTGACTCATTGCTTTATGTCGCAGGTAGGCTTTTCCATTACTAAAAACAACATCATAGCCTCTGTCCTCCAACATTGCGACTGAGACCAGGTTTTTCTTCAGACCTGGAACATGCATAACATTTTTCAATTGAAATGGTTTACCTAACTCCCTCTGAAAGGTAATGGTACCAATACCAGTTGCACTGTATCGTCCATCGTCGCCCATCTCTATATGCATTATGAGATCTTTATCCTCCAAGTCAATGAAAGACTCTTTATCTCTCGTCATGTGGAAGGAAGCGCCACTATCCAAATACCACACCGATCCAGATGCACTTGAAGCCATGCATGCGATCAAACCGAAGTCAAGTTCAAATTGTGAGACAAGAGCCTCACTAGTTGCAGCTCCAACAACCATCTTGTTCTTCCTCTTCTGCGGATAGTTAGTAGCAAGATGCCCATGTTCGTGACAGTGAAAACACTTCACTTTGGACAAATCCAGCTTCTTGACTTTAGACTCAGATTTTGGATGGAATTTCTTCCCTTTCCCTTTCCTTGCCTTGGTAGTCAAAGCACAATCCTCTTCATCATCACGCTTTGATGAAGATCCATCTCTAGTGTTCTGCCTAAACTCCTCTTGCACTAGATCCGACCATAGTCGTTCCCAATCTGACAATTTTTCCCTTCCATTGACAGAGTCTTGATAACTGTGCCAACTCTTGGGAAGTCCTAGGAGCGCCAAGCTCACCAAATCATCAACAACAACTGTTATTCCCACACTTCCAAGATCATCCCGACATTGGACAAACTTCGTGAGATATTTTGGAATGGTGTCGCCCTTTTCCATCTTGATCTTCCTGAGTTTATCTTTGAGTGCCAATTTCCTATGGTCGCTACTGTTTTGGAACAGATCCGTCAAAACCTTCCACATTGCATGTGGTGTGGTTTTCCCATGGATACTTGAGACAATGTGGTCTCGTACTCCCTCCAATAGAATCCTCCTTGCCTTTGCCACTTTCTTTTGCCATGCATCAAGATTTGCAGTGTCTGTTGCATCTGGCTTAGGAACATCTCTATCAATGTAATCCTTCAAGCCATTGTCTTCGAGTACTGCCTCCATCCTGTCCTTCCAAGCAATGTAGTTAGAGTTTCCCTCGAGTGCATACTCCAACCTCAAGCCATTGAAAGACATTTCGATCTTGAATCAACTGTCGCACCAAGAATATCTTGCAAATTCAAATGTTATCCAACCAACAACTCAACTGTTGCAATCCCTCTTGCCCCGGGAGGTTCACACCCCACCTGTGAGTAGCTTGAGGGAAGTTCACACCCTGCCTGTGTATAGCCTGTGAAGTTGGCTGGGAGGTTCGCACTGTAATACACTGTAGGGTGAGGGAAGTTCGCACCTCTCCCTTGATAAACCTGCGAGAATGCTCAGGAAAGTTCGCACCTCTCCTTTGACTAGGGTGCGAGAATTTCTTCTTTGAGAACTATGTGTAGTCTACAGTACTAAAGTTTGCACCCTGCTAGAGGTGGGACCTGCGAAAATAAAATTATGTTTGCACCTCACTTCCTTAGCTCCGTGGCCTCCGTGGCTCTGATACCATGTAGAAATTTCAATACAAATTAAGTATTTCCTTCGATTCTCCTAATCTAACAATTATATGCCATTGTTAAATATAGAATTGCTTCTACTATTATTCTTGCGGAAAATTAAACCACAATCACAAAGTGAAATATCAAGAACACACAACACAGAAGTTTTACCGGGAAAGTGTAAAGTTAAAAACCCCACTATCATATATTATGTATATCATGAATCATGAAACAATATCATACAAAACTCTAATCCAAGATCTCTCAGTACAATACAATCATCTCACACTGTCATACACAAATCAACAAATACATGTGTCAATTCCTGTGTCCAGACAGCTTGCCTCCTCTGCACAAATCCTTGCAATTAGAATTCTCATAACTGAATTCAAATTGCCTAGTTTGCACATGCTCATAAGCATATCCACTGCATGTGTGATCAAATCACAACTGATAGCCAAATTATCCCTTTCACCTATTATCTCAACTGGGTCTCCATTGGATCTGACATGCATGTAGTTAACCGTGGTGAATCTTCAGTTGCATGTGAGTTCACTGATTTACTGAACTCTCACTAGTGCATGTTTAGTTACAACTAGTACAACTAATCTTAACTCACTTAACTACACTTATAATTATGTTACAAATACAACTCACTCAATTATGAATGAAATAATAGATTAATATTTATTGTCTAATTTATTTAAGGGAAAAGTAAATTAGACACATGTTTCTTGTTGACTTTTCAACAAGAAATGTCTATCTTCTGTACGCAAACAACATAAAATCATTAACACACCTATGCATTCGTCTTAACTATTGTAAAAGAGAATTGGATCATAAAACATAAAGCAAACTGATACAATTACATATTTGAGACAGTAGCTCCTTTAGACTAGGCCCTTGGTCCACAGAAGCACTCCTGCTAGAAAATCAGTATGTAGAAATGGTGAAAACATTCAAAGCTTTTATTGATTTCATAACTGGTACAACATTCACAAAAACTACTTGTGTAGAGTAATTATGAGTTCTGAATACTTGGATACGATTCTTAGATTATTATTTCAGGATCTATTACCCTCTATGTATACAATAATCTGAGTAAATTAAGCCATCCTGAGGATCGAGAGATCCTCAGGATTGCTTTACTATTATAAAGTTACAATATAGAAAATCAATAATCTTCAAAACTTCTTTGTGCCAAAAGTCCTCAACCTCAATAGCTTACATATCTTCAAGATCTCCTTTGCTATTTTGGTTTTGACAATATTTATCCAATCCTGTAACATAATCAAACAATTCCAATCGTATTTTAGAATCTATTTAATATAACTTCAATAATATCACTAGAAGACATATTAATCATTTTCTTTCCTATTTATCCCTAATTAACAGAAAAATAAATCAAGATTATATCATGAATTGTAAGAATAAGGGAGATATTTGTACCTTTTTCATAACCCAACACCCGAACCAGAGATGGTCGAACTTGCCATGTTTCCCTGCATCTTATTTTCTAGCGTCCCATTTCAAAACTAGATCTCCAGGAAGAAACTCCCTGTCTTTAGATTTTTTATCGAAAATGACCTTCATATTATCCTGGTACTTTTGAAGTTTATCCTCTACTTTGGCCCTATTTTGTTGAACTTTGATGATTTGATTCATCCTTCTTGTAACGTCGTTTGGCTCTTCATTTGCATCCTGCCAGAGTTTAATCACAGGAAGAGAAAGATTGATAGGAAGTACAACGTCAGTACCATAAACCAATTGAAAATGGGACATACCTATTGATTTCTTGATGTTGATTATGTTCTCCCATAGGGCGTATTTCAGGTGGGTGTGCCAAGCCTTTTTATTTTCTGTCAACACTTTTTTTATTATAGTCATCAGGTTCTTGTTAGACGATTCAACCAACCCATTTCCCTAAGGATAATAGGCTGTAGAATGTCCTAACACAATGTTGTATTTCTGGCAGAAATTGATCATTGCCATAGACTTAAAAGCTTGATCATTGTCAGTGACTATTTTCCAAGGACAACCAAATCTCGATAGGATGTTTTCTTCCAAGAATTTTATTAGTACTAAATCTGTAGCATTCCGAGTTGGAATGGATTCTACCCATTTTGTGAAGTAATCGGTAGCAGTTATAATCCATCTATGTTGAGCACTTGATTGCATATGGATTTCTTCGATGAAGTCCAGGCTCCATTGTTGAAAAGGGGCTTTATCTTTGACTAGGATTAAAGGTATGGTAGGGAGCTTCTGCTTGCCAGCGAACGATTGGCAAAAATTACAGACTCTGACCCTCACGTTCACATCGGTAAATAGCTTTGTCCAATAATATCCATCCCTTAAAATATTATAGTTGGCCACTCTCCAGGCATGGTGTCCTTTGCACACTCCTTCATGGAATTCATCGATGATTCCTTCTGTTTGAGATTTCGTTAAACAACATAACAAGAAACCTAGAGGGTCTTTCCAGTACAGTCGACCATTGATAATACAGTATTTAATTGTGTGTAGCTTCAAAGTCCTTGCTTTAGACGAAGTCATGTCATTCGGGCAGTGAAGGGTAAGGAGGTATGTAACAATATCGTGATACCAGGTAGAGGAGGAAAACCTATATTCAATTCAAATAGTAGGCGCCTGATCGTCAGTTTCCTCCATATCTAGGTGAGATTCATGTGATTCGAGGTTATTTATCCCGAGTGCCCTGAAATTTTATTCGGCTAACAACTTCACTAGGCCTTGACCTTTGACTAGATTGGTTGGTTTCACTTCTAGATCAAACTCTTGAATTTTATCCAACCATCGACCTCTTCTTCCATCACTATCTAGTTGAACCAAGATTTCTTTGATAGCATTTGTTGGCACGTAAGCGATTATTTTGGAATGCAATACATATGTTCTGAAGGCCTTAAGAGCCTTTACCATTGCGTATGCTTGCTTCTCAAGTACATCTTATCTTAATTCTGCATCCCTGAGGATTTTGTTGAAGAAGGATATTGGTTTTTGGAATCCTTCATCGTTCTTTTGCAGGAGTACCGATGCAACAATATCTTCAGAAGCAAATGAGAATATTAAGAATTCCTTGGTATAGTCCGAACTTGCTAGCACTGGTGCTTCCCCTATATATTTTTTGACACGCTCGAAGGATTCTTTAGCTTCGTCAATCCACTTCACTTCGTTGTCTTTCTTCAACATATATGTAATCATTTTAATTATTTCAGCAAAGTTAGGAACAAATCTTCTTAAAAAATTGATCTTTCCTAAAAAAGATTGAATTTATTTTCTGCTCCTAGGGATATTAATCATGTCTATAGACTCAACTCGCTTAGGGTCGACCTTGATTCCTTATTTTGACACTATATGACCTAAGATATTACCTTCTCGAATAAGAAAATGTGATTTCTTGGGATTAAGAGACAAACCAAACTTTCTGCATTTTTCGAAGGTCTGCCTAAGGTGCAGCAAATGTTATGCATTAGAGTTAGAAAAAAACATCAAACCATCAAGATAAATAACAATGAATTTGTCTCTCTCACCAACGAACGCGATGTCCATCACTCTCTGGAAAGTAGACCCTGCATTCATCAAACCAAATGGCATTTTATCGTACATAAAGGTTCCCCACGGAGTGGTAAACACAATCTTTTCTTTGTCGTCTTCATGAACAACGATTTGACTATAACCCAAAAACCCATCAATCATGGAAATCTTGTTGGCCCCTACTACCTTCTCTAGAACATGATCCATTTTCGGGAGCGGGTATCTCTCTTTAAGGGACGATTGATTTAAGTTTATGAAATCAACACAGAGCCTTATTTCGCTATTTTTCTTTCTGACGGGAACCAAATTCGCTACCCATTCAAAGTACCTGAGTGGAACGATGATTTTTGCATCGAGAATTTTCTTGACTTCCCTTTCTATCATTGGCAGGAGAATTGGGTTTATATGTCTGAGTTTCTGTCTGAAAGGTTTAATACCATGTTTTAAAGAAATCTTATGTTCAATAAAGAGGTATCGTAAGTTTTCATATCATCATAAGACCATGCAAAAACATCTTTGTATTGCCTAAGAAACTCAGTGTACTTACTTTTCATTTGGGCCAGAAGGTATTTTGATATCTTGACCATTTTGGGATCTTCGTTAGTTCCTACATTACAGTCTTCAACTTCTTTGCGTTGGGGACGTAAGGTAGACTTTAAAGGTATGTCATCCTAGTCAAACAACCTTTCTAAGGGGCTAAGGCCTCTGGGGATCTGATTGTTCTTAAGCAAGAGAATGCGATGGATTGCAATCTTGCCTTGGAATTTTTCTGGGTTCTCTCCTTCTTTCATAACCCAAGCAAGATCATTTTGGATTTCCTGATCTATGTGAGTTTCAAAAAACTCATCAACCATTTCCAGAAATTGTTTGATTTGTTCTTTGTCCTCAAACACTTTCTAGTGTTGAACGTTGTTCGGGATCGAAGGTTTGTGTCTCATCTTGATGTGATACTTTAGTTTCAAAACAGTGGGTAGTATGAAGGTCGCAGTAGCCTTGGCCAAGGAATCAGCTTGTTGGTTCTCCATCTTGGGAATAGATTGAATATTAAAGGAAGAGAAGAAATTCTCTATAAGATCCCAGGCGCAATTCCTATATGATCTCAACCTTAGATGGTTAGCTTGATACTGTTGTTTTACTTGTTTTATGATAAGCTCTGCATCACCATAAACTATCAGATGTTTGATTTTTAACTTCCTTGCAGCTCCTAATCCTAAAACCAAAGCTTCATATTCGCAGACATTGTTCGTATAATTGATCTCCCATTGTAATCTATAAGAGAAGGGAATAACATAATCAGCACTCGGTTCCATGAATAAAACTCCAACTCCTGCTCCTTCGCAGGATGAGGCACTATCGAAAAACATTTTCCACATTCCTTCTCTTCCATTTACATTTTTCTTTGTTATTTCTATTTTTTTATTTTCTTGTTCTGTACATTCTTCAAAATCGTCATCTATAGATAATATAAAATTTCCTAAGTCCTAATCAGCAACAATAGACTGGGTAATTATTGGGGTTTTGAGGGTCACTTACAATATACACCAGTCTAGTTTCTCTGTATAATCGCACGAATTTCCCAACAAAAATTGGGATAGTAGTGTAAGTCATGTCCAACTAAATTGATCCTCCTAATTTGGCGCCCCAAGACCTGGATAGGAGCATGCCATACTTGACAAGAACGTCAGCAACGACCACATCCATAAGGATACTTTTTACAAGGATCTGAGCAAGATTTACTACCAAATATTTAATCATGCATAGATACTTAACCTTTCTAGAATCAAACAAGTACAAGTCTTGATAAGGTATGGTAATTTCGAGGCCCAACTTTTCCATGATAATTTTAGGCATTAAATTATGAGAGGCCCCATAATCTAACATGCAATTGTGGAGTAAATGGTCATGCACAGTTAGTGTAATATAGAATGGAGCAACAAAATCCTTATTGTTTTCAATGTGTGGACCGAACATGATCGTATGTCTTTCAACCTGCAGATTAAGAACCTCTGCTTGACATTCAACATCAAGAAAATTTATCGCTTTAGCGATTTTCTTTTTATAAATTGGGTTTTTTACAAGTTCAACCAAAGGCACTGGGATTTTAATTTTATTAAGTTCATTTTCCAAAATGAAACCTCCAAAAAAAAATTCAATTTCTCTGGTTGGAACTTTTGCTTCTGTATTTTTGGCTTCTTAGTTTGCATTATTCTTGTTTCAACTAGATTTGTTCGGGCAGCTCGTGTTTCAGTTGGTGGTTTAGTAACTGCTACCTCATTCGTTTTACTTCGTGATACAATCTTTTTTGTTGGAACATTTGTAGATTTTTTCTCTCTGGGCCTTAAATCATACTTTTGTTGGAGTTCAACCATTATTGAGTCGGCGAGACCTTGATACGTAGAGTCTCCCAGATTATTGATTCCAGGTCTAAATATTTCTCATAATCTTGCCTGGTTACATGTGGCTCAAGATCATCATTGCTAAGGTTGTTTAGATCTTCTTCTAACTCCTCATAATCTTGCATTTCATCCCTCTGCATGAAATTTTCAGTTCTAGACGGAGCTTGGATATTTTGATCTTCATTTTTTACTTCTCTTTGTTGTATCTAGGGGTTAGGGTTTATCCTGAACTAATTCCTAACGTATTGATCAGGTTTGGCTTGATCTAATTCCATTATGGAGATTTTGTTTGATAAATATTTAATTATCTTGGCCATCTCATCCATTTTTTCTTCTGTGGACTTCCCGGATCCACAGGGTCCTGCATTTTCTTTGAAACGTCTAGGTTCTTTGGTTCCCATCTCAACCTTAGTTTTTGATTTCCCAGATGCCATCATATTGGATTAAATTTCTATATCATTGTCTTGTATTCTTGATAAAGTGGTAAATCTCCTTTCTCTTAGAAGCAGAGTGAAGTCGGAATCAAAAGCCCCTGCGAAAGTTACTTTTGTAGCTGGTTGAGAAGGTTTGACTTCGGCTGGGATTTTGTTATACAATTTATTGAACCTCTGGATAAATTCAAGGACTGATTCAGAAGTCTTCTTTCTTAAAGCCCTGAATTCAGTTAAATAATGATGATGGTCCTTTTTCTCTCCCCACTGTCTTAGGAAGGCATTTTCTAGTTCGTCATATGATCATATGGAACCTACTAGGAGTCCTCTAAACCAGGTTCTCACTTGTCCTTCAAATTTTTGTACTAACAACATTGAGTAAACGTCCTCGTGTTCAATGCCAAGGATATCAACAAACCGATCATAAAAACCTATGTTTTTTGTTTCAGTTAGATCTCCTTCTCCCATGAATTTGGGGAGATTCTTCATGTAATTTTCGAGAAAATCATGAAGGACAATATGTAGGACCAAGGGAGCGTATCTAGAAACTACCTTGGAAAATATTCTAGGAGGTTGAGCTTGTCCACCAGCTCCTGCACCTCTGGCGCCACCAACACCAGCCATTGGAAGTCTAGGAGACAGACTTTGGGGGCTAAAAAGGGGATTTTCAAAAACTTCGAGGGACTGAACCACTGACCTTTCGACTACCTCGAGGTGTGGTGAAGGAAGTTTGGGAAAAAGACCGTTGGGATATGGAATATCTATATAAGGGGGGAAAGGGAAACTTGAGTTGGGTTCCTCAGGTTTACTGGATGTATATATATGGGAGGTGATAGGAGATGGATCTGAGTATGGAAAGTACTCCTTGGGATTTCGGGAAAAGGGAACTTTTAATTCGAGAAAGGAGAGAAAATGCAGATCGTTAATAACCGTGGGGATTGAAGGGGATATTTTTTTCTCACTCGTAAAAATATCTGGTAAGTTAATCTCAACTTTTATCTTGGGAGCAATTACCTCTGGATTTTCGAGTTTAGCCTCAGGTTTACTAGTTGATGCCTCTGCAGAATGAATTTGTTTAAAACTTTCATTAGGTGTTAGTTCTTCAGTTTGAACCTTAGCATTAACTTGTGTAACTTTGGGTTGATATACCTTACCTGTTGATGTTGCAGTCTGTTTGAGATATCCCTTTGGTTTCAACAATTTTTCGGGATCTGACATGGGTGTGGTTTGCTTATTATCTGGATTTTTCCTTGTATTCTTTCGACCAAATGCCAGTTTTGTCTACGATGGAGTCGCCATGTGAAAAATAGAATAAGCCCTTATGTATTCAATATTTGTTCACCATCAAAGATAAAAATTTACCTTGTCATTTTCCTAGGGAAAATGATTTCATTTCTTCGTCCCCGGCAATGGCGCCAAAAAGATGTTGTTCCTGAGATTAATCCTAACGCTCAAAGAGTAATGTCAGGCATCAGGAGTGTTTAAAGAAAATGTTTTAAATGAGTGATTTTCCTACCTTTAGTTCTATAAGAAATGATCTTTAAATGAAATTAATAATAGGATAGTACAGAGGCTATGTTTCGTTGTCTGAGTCAGAATTACAATATCAAATGGTGTGAAAGAAAGTTACAAAACTGTTAAACAAATCTAGGCATCAATTGCAGATGAGTCTCACCTTGTTTGCAGCGGAATAAAAGTAGAGAATGCACCCTTGAGCAGGATATGAAATTCATTAATTCACGTAGAATGCAGGTCTTGTTTTACTCACAGTAAATACAGAGGAAAAACTACTTACCTAATGAATTCTTGGTATAATATGATCACAGTAGTTGTAATACTAAATTGCAATCAATCGCTTTTCAAGGAATTACATAAAGAAAATCGGAGAAATGAAAATACAGAGGAAACACATAACTCAAACTGAACAAAAATTAGAATCTTTGTCTGCACTTGTATTAATACTCAAAAAAGAGAGTTTCTTTATTACATTCTACAAGAAGCAGCCTTGAATAGATCTTGAATCTATGTACTTATAAAAAATCTGTCACAACTCAAAAACCGTTGGACTTCTTACAATATTTAATTAAAAATAACATACATCTGAATAAAACAGCCTCATGTAAATCTTGATGAATTCCGCTGGCGTTCTCCTCTGTCTCTTCTTTTGCTGGCAGAAACGCCTATTTTCCTTAGTCCTTTGGGCCAAATACACATGTCATTAAGGCCACCTTAATCATTCGACATATTGTCTTGGTTGTTTTAGTTTTGTTACCATATGTCCCTCCAGATATGTTCAGAAGGCAATGAATCACAGTTGATATCATGGGGGAAGGATAATTGGATGAATAGCACTGCATTGGCTCGTCAAGGAATGGATAAGGGTCACAGGAAAAAGTAACCATCTATCGAAAGAATGATAATGGAACACGTGTATGATGATGAAGTAGGGAGAAGTGGAGATTAGAATGTGGGTAGACGAGATAAGTGGTTGTTGAAAGGTGAAAGGTAGAGAGGGAAGAAGGAGAGGACATTGTGCACATTTTCTTACCTTCTCCCAGCTATGCTTGCTTTTCCATGTTCAATACATTGGGTGCATCTATCCAACAATTCCACCATGAACCTTGAGGGCTCAATTTTTTCATTTACCTTGAAAGTGAATAATTTCCTTTCTATCTGAGGCATCTTTTCTTGGATCCTTTTCACTTCTTGAGTTGTGGCCTGGAACTATGAACTTGGACTCACAAGCCATTTATTGATTTTAAGAAGATCAATCTGGCTCATTTCCTGAATGGATGCTAGAGTTTCTTCTTAGCTCTTTCTGGAATTCTACTGGTTCATTTGTCTATCAATTTTCCTCAGGGATTCTGAGATATTACTTCCCTAAAGATCAATCAACCCTTTATTTAATGATGACAACGCTTCTAGACAAGCTTCTTTTACCTCTCTGGCAAATATTTTTCTCTCTTCCATATTTGTTTCCTAGACCTTTAGGGCCATCTCACCTTTTAATTGTTTGGAATGAGAAAGAAGAGGAAAATCAGGGACATTATCTTTCTGCATCAATATGAGGACTTCCTGAAACTTAGAACGGGCTGAGCAAGCCTCTTTTTCCTTGACATAAATGTCCTTTAGAGAAAGGTCTACTGCCTTATAGCACTTTTGGATGTCATCTACCTTCAGATAAAGGTCTTGTTGGGTAGCTTCCAGCTTCTCATTTATTTTCAACTCTTGAGTTTGGAAGGCCGAGATGTCTATCGAGGTACCTTTGGTTAGATCCAATCTGGCTTGCAGTTGTTCTATCAACTAGTCATGTTGAGTGACCAAACTTGGCTAGCCTGTGAATTCTGGTGGAGCAGATTTAGGTTATCCTGAAGCTGTTTGATTTGCTGATGATAATTGGCCATGATTTGCTCGAAATCTTGGTGGCATGTATCTTATTTTTCAAGTGATCTACCAATAGGCACTTATGTCATAGTTGTTCGGTCAATTTGTCCACAGACCACTGATTGGCAGTGGAAAAAGCACCTAATGAACCTGCAACTTCCCTTGCAAATTCTGGATCATCTTGGTCATTCTCGTCATACACCATTCTCTTCCTTTTAATCATCACTCCATCTTTGTGGTGAGATTCCCTTTTGACGATGGATTTACGTTTCTTACTAAAAAAAAATCTAAAGGAGGCATCTCTTCAGGCAAGATGGGGCTAATATCACCTACAAAAACAAGTTCGGAATTAGGATTTCCAAAGTTGGTTTATAGAGGGGTTAGCGATGTAATGGGAGTAGCAATCTCTGTGGACTGTTGTTGCTCTGTTGTATTTGAGGTGACAACAGGAGTAGCTGGTGTCGAAGGAGACACATCATGTCCCTTCTTTAGGAAAGCTTCTACTTGAGCTAGTGCCTAGGGATTAACTGACCTGATAATGATGCTTTTAATTCTTGTGTTAACACCTCCGAGCTCTTTGGGGTTCCCTCAACTCTGTGCTTATCAAAGTGACTTGATTCAGAACCTGTAGGCATAGCTTTATGTGAAGGGGGAGTGGCTATTGACTCTCCTTGTAGTACCTTTGGTAGACTATTTCGCTTGTGTTTTTGAAAGCTGAGAAAACCAACTTGTTGATCCGAGGGTAGGGTTTGGTTTCTGTCTTGAACTTCCTCATAAGATCTAATTCCCTTGAATATTTCATCATACGGGGAGTTCTCATGCATATATCGCTTTTTGAATTGGGCTAGGTGGTTTTCCACTATCTTACGTGGATTGTGTCTCTTGAACTCGATGTCAACCAATTTGACATCCTCCAGGGCCGTGGCCTCAACTTTAGAGTGACTGAAATCCAATAATGAAAACATGCCAACTTGAATAGGGAAAGTCGGCCAAACCTTTTTCTGTGCTACCTTAAGCTCCTTGTTGATGCCTCCTATCACTGTCTGGTATGCCACTTCTCTGCACACTAGTTTGTCAGGTAAAAATCATGGGAGAGCATGAGGAGGAACCGAGCAACTAAAAACTCTGATGTAGGAGATATTCTCCTTAATGAACCAATCTGCAAGCTTACCCAGGTTTCCCATAATCTTGTCTGAAATCCGGGGAGGTGGGTGACCATACAAGGCTATATGAACATGTATTACAACATTGTGGTAGATTTCATAAAAGAAATCTTTAGCTTTATCCTCCCACAACCTGGAGTGATAAAAATGAATGGACTCGGCACAGGCTGGGGTCCAACTCCAGTTCATAAATGTAAAAGGGGTCATGAAGCAGATGGCATCCATAACATATGCAGACATGTAAAAAGGGGTGGGTTGCCCTTTTGATTTCGATGTTTTGTAATCATCAATTCCCTTGGCCAAGTTGGCCAAGTTAATCATGTTTAAAACGGTGCATTAACTTCAAGTGTTTTAGGAGTTCGGACTTCGGGGAATTTTAATGTATCTCAAGAGGAACATCCTGAAACCTAAAACTTGGAAGAAATTAATTATCTAGTAATTGATCTTAAATCTTAATTAATTGCACTTAATTTTAAGTATTTCGGAAGTTCAGACTTCGAAAATTTTAGAATATGATACAGGGGAAACGTCCAAAATCCGAACTGCAGAGTCATTAATTATCTCTTGATCATGATTAACTTAGCTATTTAAACGTTCAATTTACCCTTTTACTTTTTGAAATGTTCAATACTTTGGTATTTTGATACTTCGATGATTCGTGAATTCATTCTTTGTTAAACTTCTGAAGGATCATCTCTCGTATTGATGTGGTATATATGACGTCATTCTGGATGACATGTCGAGAAAAGAGAGGTGTTACGTGTTACTTGGAAACATGTGAATCCTCCAAACATAGTTACCAACTCAACGAGAACTCTACAAAGTTCTCGTTTTTTGGGGGGTCAAGTTTTTTACCCTATTTTTAAAAATGGTGCTATTGGTAGCACCTCCCTCCCTTTTTAGATGGTTTTTCGATATTTTAATTTTTTCGATCCACAATGTTTCCACATTATTTTTTTAAATACTTGTTTTTCATGTATTTTCAAAATTTTCAAATTTTTTATTTTTTATTCAATGATGTTTTTAGTCATTTTTCCATGCTCCTTTCAATCTTATAAATATTATTTTCCATTTCCTTTTTTGAAATTAGGATTTTTCATGTAATTGTGTCTCCTTAATTAATTTATTGTTCAATACTTTTAAAATGTAGTAAAAAACATCATTTTTAATACATTGTTCATTGTTACTTCAATACATAGAAAATAATTGTACTTAAATAACACTATTGTTGAATATTTAGAAAACAAATATAATTAAAATTTCTTTTTATAAATTAAAAACTTAAAAAACTAAG
>ML779043.1:227197-252674 GCA_009831015.1 Picea engelmannii
AAACTATATATATATATATATATATATATATATATATAGTTTTTATAGTTTTTATAATATATATAAACTATATATATAGTTTATATAATATATACAAACATATATATAGAAATGAGCCACGTGAGCGATGTCGGGCATCGCCCCAACCCTTGTGGGTCAGATTGTGGTCACATGGGGCTACGACCTGGCCAGTGGGGGCTGGGGCGATGCTAGGCATCACCCCCGTGGCTCTCACTTCTATATACATGTTTATATATATTATATAAATTGCCTTGCCCCTTTTTGTGTATTTCCAGAGTGAGAGTGAGTAGGACTCTTTCATCCTTCACAAGGGGCATGTTGTTATTCAAATATCTTAATATTCACATTCCCTAAATTTCTGCACTTTGAAATTAAACTTTAATAAATATTAAATTTTTCATAGACGCCTTTGGTACGTGGACTTTGAAATTAAAATTTCTAATTTAGTTAAAATTGATTTTGAAAATAAAATATGTTAAGCATGATAATAATTAATTTAAAATACACTTTTGGTGAAATGTTTTTTTGATAAAAATTTACATTTATTTATGTATAATTTTATTTTAATAATCAGTTTTCTATAAATCTTACATTAAAAATTGTATAGTTATGAAACATTTATATGTGAGTTAATTGGTTTTGATTTTAATTTATTTTAATATTAAAATTTGTTAAGCATTTTTGTATTTGCTAAATAATTTTCTATATATTTTGTAATATTAAAATTTGTTAAGCATTTTAATATTTGTTAATATTTTTCTATATATTTTGTATTTAATTTTGTATTTATGTTTATTTTAAAATTATAATTTATTAAACATTAGATCTTCTTTAGTTTAGGGTTTTTTCTTCTTCTTTTTAAATTTTAGAATTTTTTTAATATTTTGTTTAAATTTTTAGGTTTCAAGTGTTTTTTTCATTAATATTTTTTAAAAATACATACCAATTTTTCTAGATCACTCTTTTTTTTAGAAATTTTAAATTTTTTTCTTTTTTTTTAAGGTTTTTTTTCACTTTTTTTTTTTAAGGTTTTTCTTTTTTTTGTTTAATTTGGGTTTTGAATAATTTTTTTAAATGTGTTTTTTTGCTTCAATAAAAAAAAATTTGCAAAGATTAGTTAATTATTATTTATTTAATTTTCAATGTAAATTTAAGAAAAAGAAAAAAAAAAGTTAATAAATAAATTTTAAAGTGACCATTTTGTATCCAATTCTGGGTTTGTTTTGGCATAGGGATCTATTGTCAAAATCACAGTTTCAATTAGGTCGTAATTAGTCATAATATTAACATTTAGACTTTTATTTTTTTAAGTTAGCGTCACTTTTTTATTTAGGTGTTAATTTTAAGGTTTTTATGAGCTACTGTATGAGTTTTGAAGGCCATGCTTGAAAAATGTTGTAATTTTGACCCCGTTTGAAAAAATGGTGATGTCGGTACCACCACTTTTTGATTTGGGGTTGATTTTCATGTTTTTTATGCAAAAATATGGGTTTTTTGGGCCAGAGTTCTTGTTTTGAGGTCACAGTTCTCATTAAGTTGGTAACTATGTTTCCAATGAAAATGTCTCAAACAGGTGCCACGTGTCAACTCGTGAAAGACTCAAAAGGTACATGTGTCATACAAATTGTGCCTTTAAATGGTTTAGGAAAAGTCGCGAGCAAGTACCTTCGGGTTTCAGAGTTTCGGAGTTTTTATTGTTTATACTTATTGAAACATCTGAAGTGCGAAGCTCCGAAGTGACTGTTAGATATTAACCTCTTTAAAATTCAGGTGGCTCTAGAACTCCGGAGGTTATTAGGATCATTCGATCAAAAGGGAAAACTCATCAACGACGGATATTGTGCGCGTCTTATTATTAACTAACCAACAATGAATTTGATTTAAAATTAAAAGGCCATTTTCCAAGTTTTTGCTTTCTTTGGGTAAAATTTTATTTTCATGTGGTGAAAAATATAAAGCTCAAAAGTTCATAATTGTATGTGTTCCAACAGAGCTATCATGCACCCCAAAAAGAGATCTTATGCCAAAGTTACGCCCCCGGGAAGTTGATACACCAAGCTACCCAAAACGAGGTCCACAAAATTGTTGGCTTTTCATCTTTCGGGGTTAGGGTTTTGGATTTTCTTTCTGATAAAAAGGCCTTTGGAGCCTCATTGTAAAATCATCTTCTTGTGAATGTGAGTAGCGGACACATCTCTTCTCATGGATAAGTTGCCACCATTATAGCGAGTCTTTCACTCTGTATTTTTACAGTCTTTGTACATTTTTTCTCATTAATAGAAAATTGTGTATTATTGTATCTCTGTGTTTATGGTTGCATGTCTTATACATTTTTGTTATATCATTGGATATCCAAGATATCTCTGTACATTGTTTTATTATATCTCCACTCTCATTTTGTGCCGAAAATAATCCGGATCACTTTCAGTGGTATTATTTGAGGTGTGGGTTATGAACTTCATATTTATCTCTTATCTGATTCACAACCAATTCATAATCCCCACTCACCAACAAATGGTGAATTCCTAAGTCTAAGGCATTTTGGAGGCCTTGAACTAATGCTTCATATTCAACCATATTATTAGTGTTAGAGAATTCTAATCAAAAAGAGAAAGGGATTTCCTTTCCCTTGGGATCACACAAAAGGACCCCAACCCCAGATCCGTGCTTGGATTTAACACCATCAAAATCCATGTTCCACATCATTTCTTCCAACTCATAAGGAGGGACATGTGCATCTTCCTTAGATAACAAAGTATACGTACCCATCCCTATGTCTTGGAAAGACACATGTTTTGTGACGTAGGAAGCATGTACAACCTGCTCTCGGTATTTTGGTTCCCTCCTAATGACAAATTAGACACCTTTATAAGGAAAGGTGAAGTGGTTTCCTTCCATGAAGTAACAACCCTTTTTTACTTTGGTGGACCACTCCCTTCCTAAAATCATTTCATATGCTTTAGGTATGTTTGTTACGATCACGTTTATGAGCATCCTCACATCCGGATCTTGGTTGAAAACAATGGATAAGTCCTTGATGTAAACAATGGTTTCTACAATTCTTGAATCCAAAGTTAGCAAATCTTTACATGGGCATGTGCATTCAAGACCCAATCTCCTCATGACTCGAAGGGGCATGACATTGTGCTCGCTCATGTGTCAACAACACAATTATGGAGCAAAAAATCAGAAATCATAATTGAGACATAGAAAGGAGGAACTCCATGGTCTAGATCAATGACATCATATGCCTCCTTAGGTTGAGGAGAGAACTCTTTGGAAAGAGGAACTCTTTGTTCTATTCGTGGAGTAGGAGGTGCTTGTAGAACACGTGAAAGGTTTTCAAACTGAGCAGGTGTTCTAAGAGCATCTAATAACGTCATGTGGGCAGGGACCTTCGCTATATCTTCAACGACATTGTAAGGAACAAGTATTGGGAAGCAGGGTGGTGGATTATTAGTCAAATTTACCTTGTTTGGAGTCCATGGAACCCTGTTCCTTGGAGGGGAAGGTAATCTACCATTCACAGGAACTTTGAATTTTTCATTGTCCTTAGGATCAATTTTGGTCCCTTCTACCCCTTGCAGAGTAGTTTTAGGGGCCTGACTCCTAGTTTCTACAACAAATCTTCATAAGGTAAGAGGATTATCATTGTAGGGAACATAATATTCCATGTTAACTTGGTCATTTTGGGAAGTGGAGGAAAGCTTGTTTTTCACCGGAGATAAAGGGATTTGTTGGTTTTAGACAATTCCAGGTGACGTGTATACGAGTAACAATACTCGGGATCATGGAAGTCTTGGAAAAAGTGGCACCAATTCACTTCAGCAACATGTTTCCTAGGAGGAGGAGTAGGAGTAAAAGGAGGCCTTAGCCTCGTAGGAGCGGTAAAATGTAAGTCATTCACCTGTCGATTAAGGGAAAGTATTTGGTTGTTCATGTTCATTAACAACTTCAGCATTTCATAACTTTCCCTTTCTTCAATCCTCGAAGTTTGATCATGTGGGGGTTCATACCGAGGACCCTTGTTTCGAGGTACATCATTCCTAGGTCTCCTATTAAAACATGGTGTTGCTAAAGATGAGGGAATCATACCAGATTCCTCCATGTTTCTCTTAATTTTCAGGGCGCTAGCCTTGGTCGCATCTAACGTTTGTATCGATTTATATTTCAATATATACTTTACATTTGGATTCATAGAGTTCAAGTAGTAATGGAAAAAATTGTTCCAATATGATTGAGAAGTAGTTGGGATCCTATTCAAGGTTGAGGTAAAACACTGATAAAAGTTTTGAATTCGCTCCCACTCAAAGATGGAGATGGTTGTGAAATCCCTGAGTAGAGAAGCCACATCATCCCCCCCTTGGAAATGCTTCTTGAATTCTTGGACCATAGTGTCCAAATCTGGGATACTATCATTGGGAAGCAAGTGATACCATCTCACTACTTCACCCTCAAAGGTTCTTACAAAAATTCTAATGATGACATCATGAGTTTTTATGTCCATAAGTGCTAATGCATCATAGAATTTTTGTATATGTTCCTCGACATTCAATGTACTAGTGCCACTGAACTTAGGAAGCCTGTTTGGGGTATCTGCGAGAATGTTTTGAAGAGGTTGGGGCAACCTCAAAGGAGTCTCGGGTTGCCATGGCATTTCCATCGGAACAACTATGGGAGGAACAATAGTTGTTGGAACAACGAGAGGAACAACCTAAGGTTTTTGAAAAGGAGAAGAGGAAGAGGGTGACTCAGCTTGCACGACAGGTGTAACGAGTTTCTCTAGTTTCCCAGATGTATGTGTCTCGCTACTTGTTTTCTTTAGTGAACTTTGACTTCTTGTATTCCTGGGGGACATTGTTTCCCTAGTCTTAGGATGTTTCTGCCCTGCCAGCGTGTAAGGGGATTAGGTAAGTACTTTAAGTACAAGAGATGTATCACACCACCAATCCTGCTCTTTCTGACATGATGTTAAAATAACCCAACTTAAACCAAAGTTTTTTTTCATTCTTCTCGAAGTGGAAGGTAAAGTATGATAGATTTATAACTTCTCACATGAGTTCAAACAAGTGGGACAAAAAACTGACAAGGTAAGACGAAATAAAAACTCGATGGTATTTATGACTCCCAGATGCAACAAAATTACAAGGGAACTGAACTATAACAAGTACCAAAGAAAATCCAATGGATCACTGAAAGACTTTGCCACAAAATTTTGTCAACAAGTGGGAAAAGGACCCCAAAGAATTTGGGTCCAATGCTCAGTACAATTTTTTCCCCAGTATGGTCGCTAGAAAAGGGACTTGTTATAAGAAAAAATTGTTCGTTGGGACAGATCCAACCTATCCGACTGTGAAGCCGATTACAACCTCTTTGATATCTCAGCACGAGGAAGATACTACCAGCACCTCATATGGTCCTTCACCTGAGGTGGTAATGAAGGGGGAAAAGGAGAGGTGAAAGAATTACGAGAAGTCTTTCTTAGTACCACCCACCCTGGGTGTCGTCCTCCCTCAACTTCCTAGATGGCCAAAATGGCCCGAGGGGGTGAAAATTATGGACAATGGGATGAAAATAAGCTCGCTTATTTTTAGGACAACAAACTAAACAAAGTGAACAACGAGTTATTCGCTACCTTAAATCCTTGGAAAATGGCCCATAATGGGTTCCCGGGGTAAACCAGGGTCTTGGACAATAGACCAATGGATGCCTCAAGTGAAAAAAGTGAAAAATAAGGGTGAAAAGTGAGTTTAAAATCTACATCCAAATATTTTTAGATGGCTATAAATTGTGAACAACAAGTTGTTCAAAGATTTTAAGGCAGGGAAACAAGCCTGGAATGGCTTGGTACTCCACGGGGTAACCTAGGAAGTGATCCCGGAAAACCGTCAAATCAAAAGGGGGGCTATAAATCAAGGTGGACAACCTTTTTACGAGTTGTTACAACTATGTTTAGGAGAGTATTTACAGCTACAACTTATGTATGTGGATGAAGCATGGATTGTCAAAAGGTTTGACATTAAAATGTATTTTATTGGTGAATTTTCAGTCATTAACACATACATTGGCCACCACATTGTTTTAAAGGTTATCTCGATCAAGAAAACACATCCCAAAACCGTGCCAACCAGTATAAGAAGAGTAGTCTTAACATACCATAGTGGTTAGGTTGAAGAGTGCCCCATGCAGTTCAAAGAAGCAAGGATAAGTCACTTCTCGTCACTCACGCTTTCGGGCTCTTAAAACCGCTTGGGTGAAAGAAGGATACCTGCGAAAAAGAAGGAGTTTTAGCTGATCTTACCTAAGTAGTGTAGTATCCCAACCAAGCTGAGCTATTCAACTCCTTGATTGTGTGGTACTAAGGAAAGACCGCTCAATTTATACTAACTAGACAAATTCTGAGGGGCTCCCAATGAAGACTCCTTGGCTTTGACACTTAGTATTCTATGAAATTGAAATTTCTTGAAATAAAGGACCATGTCATCCACGTGGCGAGGTCATGTCTCACTTTTGCAAGCATACATCCTGGTCAATGAATTGAAATCTATCTAAAGCTTTATACAAAAATAAGTAAATAAGTATGTGACATATACGTCACATCTAAATAATATGTGTACACATATACATAAATAGTATAGGTTTTGTTTTGAATGTGTATGGGGCAGACCCCTGCTTTATTTTTAAGTGTTTTTTGGTTTTATGAGTGTTTTTAGCTTGTTGATTTTTGTGTGGTCCCTTTAGGGGCAGCCACCTGTAGATTAGTGTACGAGAAAATATACAATGAAGGATGACAAAATAAACTAATTACAAGTAAACAATTATACCATTCAACCCAAAGGAATGGGTTGAGACTCTTTGTGAGTGGCAAGGTCGCCATATGCATGAAAGCCCCAATTGATTCCTTGTATGGGGATTGGAAGTTTACTTATTGAAATTTGAAACAATGATGATTATTTATGAAGGTAAAAATCAAATTTATAAACAAAAATTTATAACAAACTACTCAAACTATCTACACAATCAAAGCATATCGACATGGGTACATGTGACAACAATTTTGGAATGAGTTCAAGTGAATTTAAGGTGAAAATGAGAGTGATTGGTTTACCAATCAAATTTGATTTTTTTTCTTCGTTGTCCTGCTGGCCCCTTTTTCTCAAACATGTCTTTAGATGGTCCCCAACCGCTTAGGAGAAGCATAGTAGGTGACTAGATTATATCCTTGCTGGAAAACAACAAAATTTTAGTGATTATATATGAAAAAACCGAAATAAATGAAACAAAAATTTACACATAAAAGATAAATAACAACCCACTAAGATAGCTATCCCTGGGGGGAAATTAACCAAAATGGTCAATTTTCATGTTTGGGGCAGCAAGGTTAGTAACCAAAAAACATAACAAAAATTTACATGAAAGAGATAAAGAAGCAAGCAAACATGAACAACCAACTAAGAGGCTTATTTAAGGGTTGTCCTAAGGGCCCCTAGGACTCCCGACCACTAGCTAAGGCTGAAAATAGTTGAATACTTCAGAAAATATGGACTAAAACACGTCAAACAAGTTAAACAAAGTTGTTAGGAAATGAAAGGAAGTAAGTTAAACCCAAGGAAGCAACAACAAACACCTAGCTAACCAATCCCTCCTGGGGATAGCTAACATAACAAGTATTTACTTCTACCCCTCAACCCTTAACAAACAAGTGAAATGTCCAACAACTAAAATTTAACAAGTATCACACACACAAAGAGCTTTGAAAAATTTCAGTGGAGCTTTGTTACTATACTCATCCACCCTTTTTTTACAATGTCATCGCTCTTATTTATAAAGAAGAGGTGAAGGCTTAGGGTTAGGTCACAAGACAATTGTCACATTTGGAAAAGTGACAAGTGGACCAACCCTAAAGTTTTTTTTGTCTTTTTACCAAAAATTAAACTTATCCTAAAAAGGGAATCTTATCCAAAGGGAATCAAATCAAATCTAATTTGACCCTTTATTTACAAAGTTTACATGCCAAAAGTAAATCATGCGAGACTAAACTATTACAAAACGTCATTTTCATAAAATGACAAAAATTAGTATGCCACATCATCATTTTCCTTGGGATTTGTGTCATCCCAAAGACTCTTTTATTGCTGCCATGTTTTTCAGTTGTAGATGAGGTGACTTAGGACATTTCCCGACCATCAATGGTTCTTGGATTCACCGGGATGAATCCCCAAGGTGTGGGGAAATTGCAGAGTTTCTTAGGAGGGAAAGGGGCATTTTGGATTTGGTCATTGTATGTAAGGAAATGCCTGTTGTTCAGGAACTTATTAGACCTAATTATACCCCCCTTTTCTTCCTATAAGTTTCCATGTGAGTTGACTGAAGCAGGGCTTCAATTTGGGCTTATTTCGGCGAAGGGATCCCCTAGGTATGAAACTTGAGAGGATTTTCCCCTATACCAAACAACAACAAAAATGATTTTTCTTGTGCCTATGTTGTATCTATGTTCTCTACCTTTCTGTTTCCTTTCATATAGCGCAAATCCGACTCCGGATGAGTAAGATATGGCTCCAGAAAGGTACGCGGGAAGGAGCTAGTCGGGAAACTGATCAGGGAAAAAGGTGAAAATGTGGAAAAATTATGGGTTGGAAACCAGAATTTATAGGCTTCTACAGGCCCGCATACTTGTAGCTGAAATGAGTTTTCCTCGTCCGTCCCAATTTGGCCTCGGAGGCCCCCAATTAGGCCTCCTTTCGGTGCATGCTTTTGGGCCAATTACAAACCCCGTCACTCTGGGACGTGCCACTGAAATTAAGGGATGAATTTGAATAGGTGAATGTCATGGATACATGATTGATTTCTCTCTGGTTGTTTTGACTATTTACGGGTGAAATTCTGCCTCCGTGTGGCGAAGTTATGGGATTAAAAATCCTAGTGACCCTCGGGGGGGGGATTTAAAATTTAAATTATATAGTTTAAATATGTATACAAAATTTATTAATTTTTTTTAGTTTTATGATAATTTCTAATAATAATTTTATTTTTAATATATAATATATATATATATATATATATATATATATATATATTAAAAACTAATAATAATAACTTAAAATTTAAAAACAAATTTTAAATAATATATAAAAACTATATAACAAAAATTTAAAACCCCACATGGAAAAGGGAGTCGCCCGGTGGTTTGAGTGCGCATTGGTGGAGAGGAGGTGGTTGTCTGCATAGAGGAGGGAGAATGGAGGAAGTGTGGGAGGGGTTGGTCGGAGGTTGATGCGTGCGAGGAGAAGGGAGTTGTGAGGGTGAGCGGAGGGAAATGAAGGGGGGAGAAAGGCGGAGGAGGAATGGAGTGCACGGGGTTTTGGACTGGGGAGGAATTTGGAGTTTAGATGGAGTGGGTAGTGCGTGCGTGGAGGAAGAGGAGGAGATGGTGGGGGGGGTATGTGCGCAGGATATGAAGTGGAGGAGAGGGTTGTGAGGTGGAAGGAGGAGTTGGAAGGGAGAGCAGGGGTGGAGGATAAGGGAGGATATGCGTGCAGGTTGGAGGAGGAGTTTGTTACACATAGGAGGGAAAATGGAGGAGAGGGGAGGAGTTGGTGGGAGGTCGTGCGTGGAATCATGGAGGAGGGAGGAGGTAATGGAGGAGGTGCATGCAAGGAGTGGAGAGGAGGCTTAGTGGGTGGTGGCACCCTAGTGGTGAATAGGTGGCCGACCACCACTAAAATAATTTTCTAATTTTTTAATTTTTGTGGGTTTTTTAACTATGCAAATGGATGGGAGGTCTTGGGTTCAAACCCCCTCCCCTCTTTTTTTGATTTCTTGGTAGTTTCTAGGCATTTTTTAGCAGAGGAAAGGGAGGGGGTTGGGGTTCAAAGATCAGGGCCTGCAAATGGCCATGCACAAGCTAGAATAATAAGCAAATTTAACTCTTTAAATGGGCCTAGTGCCCAAGAGGGGTTCGAATCCCCTCCCCTTTGAATTTTTGCACAATAAAATAATGAATCTTACACACCAGCAACTGAACATGAACCATCAACCTATTTCAAATATGAACCAACACTAATTCCATTGGAAAACAACAAACCATGAGCCATGAAAGGATGAGAAAAACTTGTCATTTTAAGGAAGAAAGCATCACAACCACCATTCATTTGAATAACCCAGCAAACGTTTTTTGAATTGGGATTGATGGGGGGTTACATGTACTATGTGCTTGGGGATGGAGTATGGTCTGGCCTTCCATGGAAACCTTGAAGCTTCTGTCTGAAACCCCTCATCTTCAATGGTTTTCTGAGTTGCAGAGCCCCTTCCCTCTCCAATGCACGTGTCAAATGAGCCAGAGCAGAGGAGGGTGGGTTTTTTTTTTTATAAAAAAATTAAATTTCCAATTTTTTGCATGGGGGATGCTTGTCTTTCCCTTGATTTTCTCCTTTTTTTCTGATTTTATTATTTTCCACTATTTTTTAATATTTCTCTCGAAAATTGTGTCAAGTCAATGTTTGACTTTGACTATGACTTTTGACCATGACCTTGTTGACTTAGCCAAAAAGTGTTGCCAGATGAGACAGGGTCGGAATTGGACACAAAGTACGTCATTTGAAAGGTCTCGACGAGACCTTCAAGAATATGTGGTCACTAATCCAAAATGATGCCACCTCACCCCTCAATTTTGGCATGAACCAGTTGCCGCTTAAAAGGCCTTGAATTGTTGGTGGTCCCACATGACACCCAATCTTGCAAAAGGCGCCATATCGCCATACAATATCCAATCAAGGCAAATGAAGTACCATAAGAAAGGTATCGACAAGTAATTTGATGATATGGACATAGATTTGTGTGTTGGGGCCATTAATTATTTTTTTATCTATCATGAAACCCCGTTATGCAAGTTGGTTCGCTCCCTTTTCCCGAAATAGTTGACAAACTTGTGACAACTCTAATCGGGCCATCTGAGGTTAGAATGAGGCAAATTAGGAGCCATTGGAAAGGTATCCAAGTACACTACATCTTGGCATCACTGAATCCATGATTTAAAACCCCTTACCAACAATTTTTTAACCTCGAATCACTATAACCAATCTGGTGTCCAAACGTGGTCATGAACTTGTGAAGGCTCGTTCTCACCAACTGGGGGTCGAAACCAAGTAAGGGATATACTTTTGGAAAGGTATTTCACTTCCCTACACCATCCTTAGGTTTTGTTTTCCATTTAAAACAAAAATATGAACAAAATCATACCAGGAAGTCACAATTGTTGGTTTTCTCCATTCTAGCGACGTGAAATTTGCGTCCTCCATAGGGGGGTCATACGGACTTGAAATCGGGCTCATGATAGCCCGTTGGAAATATTTTCATGATCCATAAAATATGGAAGCATTTTGTTCCCCAAAATTTTACCATAATTAATTTTTTTCTTTGCGAAAGGACCCCTCACTCACGGGACCCGCCTAGTGACAAGCGAAAGGGGCCAACGATAAAATTTTCGCAAATTGTGTGCTTAGCTCATCAAATATGAACTGAGAATCCTTGACATGAGGTATTATGATGTGGAGGGTTTCAGAACTCAAAAATTACCCTGGGAAGGCCTCCCCTGAGGGGAAAATAACATGGTCCCATGACAAGTCGATCAAGGTCAGGATGATCCCATTTGGGTATCGTTTAAGATGTTGATGGGCATAGTGATGATTATGGTTGTTTTACTGCTACCCAATAGGAGATAGTAGGGTAGGGAGAATCATGAATTTCATATCCATTTGGACTTACTAGCCCTCAAATGACCATGGAAGCACTGACCCAACTGAAAGAAACAACTCTAAACTAACCTCGACTGTTGATGTTTAACTTGACCATGTTACTTGATACTCTCTAGTGCCTGATAAGTATTTACCTACTTAGATAAAAACCCTCTAAAGAAAGCCAACTGATACTCTTTCAAGGGAAGAGGCCATAGTAACTATTAACCCCGCCACTTTCTTCGACTGGAACCATAGGAAAAAGGGATGCGTGTGGAGGAATGAAGGTGTTTAAACACCATGTTGAGCCCAAAGAAGATTTTTGGGTCAACAAGGATGACTATTACCTTATCTGCACGAATAAGCTTGTAAAGAGTTTTTGTACTATAATCCGAGTTTTACTGTCGAAGAGGCGGGTTGTCAAGCTCGTGGGAAGTCTCTCTGGGTGAGAGATTTGTTGTTGAAGAAGCAGGTTGTCAGGCCCGTGAGTATACTCTCCAGGTGAGATATTTGTCGAGAATTGTTCCTTGGTGCATTGGGAATTAGTCGCAAGGCTCAGAGACTTCCTATCTAGCCTATTGCTCGTAACCTTGGAAGGAAAGTGGGGCAGCCAAGGGACTGTTGAGTAGAGAAGGGGAACACTTCCTTGGGTGTGATAGGTGCATGGGGAATGAGGGATTGTAGGCTAGTTACAGCAGTGGGCACCTTAGACTAAGCAATTATGTTGAGAATCAAACCTTAGCCTGTCACTAGGAACCTTTTTTCCTTGGTGGAGTTAAGCCCCATCTGGGTGGTGACCTATTGTTGAAAGATTATGATAAACATAGTCTATGGCTAGGACGAACGTCTGAGTTTTTCACACAGTTGGTGAATTTCATAAAAGATAAGTGTTCTTTATGTGTTTGTCTTCGTTACTGTGTGCTTGTTTATCTATGCTTCATATGGTTTAATTATTGTATGTTGTCACATATAAGTAATTGTTGTTATTGTGTCTAATATTTCTTGCATATGTAAGTATGGTGTTGATAGTCATTATTTAGTTGTGTCTGAGTATCACAATTGTTGATAGTCTTTCATGTTAAGTTAACCTTATGATTTTGGTTATGAGTCTTCAAGAAGACGTTTGAATAATCATGTGTGCAAAGAAAACTCTATGTGCAATAGGGGTTGGAGTTACTTGTGCGCACAGGGAAGCAATATGTGCACACAAGTAGGATAGATTGGCATGTGACACCAGGGTGGTTGTGCGCATGGTTGTGTTGTGTGATCAATATTCTAGTGTGTGCAGTTGTTTGAGTTACTTATGTTGTGTAAAGTTGTGTTAAAAGGAGAAATTTAGTGTGGTGTGACTCGGTTTGAGGTTAAGCGCACTACTTCAAGAGATACTGCACATACTAGTGCTTAGTATAGAATATGCGTAGTGGATTTTTGGAGTAGCATGGCCTCGTAGTATGCTGGGGATGTTACAATTTGGTTGATTCAAAGCTACAAAAGTTGATATTGAGTGACGTGGCCCAGCCTGAGGTGGTTGGGGATGTTATAGGGACTCAATGTGTCTTAAAGTTCACTTATTATTTTCTTCAACTTAATGGTTTGCAATTCCTATTCGAAAATTGAATCTACAAGAGAATACCCTGTGGAGTGATGTAGTTACATGATTTTAGATGGTGCAACTTCTTATACATCGACCACTGACCTTAATTTTTGAACCATTTTTTTTGTGATTGACACTGACCCTTTCTATATGCAGTCTATTTTCATGCCTCATGTATTTATTGTTGTGTAGTGTTAAGGACTCGCTAACAAAGAACATTGGTTTCTTTGTTGCAAGTTCTTGTGTAATTTCTTGGCTTTCAACAATTTTGTGGGCTACCCAGTCGGGTAGATTTCTGCAATCGACTTCCATATCTTCAACATTTGTTGGGCTTCCTGAATCTTCGGAATTGTCTCTATTTTTTCATGTGTTTCCTTTTTTTATGAAACACTATATGTGTGTGTTCAATATTTGTATGGGGTGGTTTCTCACCACCGTCATCTCCACTGGATTTGTCGTTACTGTCTTGTATGTTTATCTTATGTTGTTTTGTTCTTTGGTTAGGTAAGCAACTTTTATATGGATGGTGATTGGAGGAGGATTGTACATTAGGACTGATTTCCCCCCTTTCCATTGGTTTACCTTGGCTTTTGGTATTTGACTTTATTTCTGTTAACAAGCCATCACTGCATGCTTTTTTTTCCTTTTTTGAGGAGTTATGAGGCTTTTCTTCATCAAATGTTATAAAAAGGTTGTTGTACCTTATTGATGCTAAATGTCGAGAGAACAGACCCTCAGGATCAAATCCCCTTATTGGCCATGCTTCTTTTAGATTAAACAGATTAAGTGTCTCTGAGACTTGTTTCAGATGGGATAGATTCCTGATCATTGTTTCCCCAACTCAAAGTGGCAATGCAATGAATTGATTTTTTCTCTTTTTTTCAAATATAATACATCGGGATTTATATTGGTGACAAAATTCTGCAACAAAATATCTATCGCAGACAAACATAGGGAGCATAAGTGGGTTTTCTTGATAGCCATATAAGTGAATGTAAGTGTCACAACTTTGTTCTTGAATGCAGATGTCCTTTTCCTTAAGAAAATCTTCATCTTCCTGGGTTATTCTCTTGGGATCTACCCCAATCAATATGTGTTTGAAATCTCTAACAAACTTATCTTGAACAATCAAAAAATTGAATGATACTTTATGTTTATATAGAACTAGGTACCATAACTGAACTGGTTCATTGTGTATATTAACAGTTGCACTGACAGGGAAATTGTCAAAGAAATTGCAAATACCAAATATGCAGCCATGAAAAATATTTGACTACTGAAATAGTTACTTAACTGAAAACAAATTTCATTTGATATGAACTTTTCCAATCGAACATGGCATACTTGAGAAATGAAAAGTACAATGCATACAGAGATGACCTAGGTATGTATGAAGTTGACTCGCAACCAACAAAACAGGCGAACAACCGTGAAAAGTCTCGATATGGTTCTTGTAGAAAGGTTATTTAGATTGTTGAAAGGTCAATCAAGATGCTTGCAGAAGGTAGTAGAAAGTCTTTCAACACATTGGAGCCCCATGCTTGAGAAGCTAGATAGGTGTCTACATCCACAAGCTGAAGTGTTTTATTTGCAGAGGGAAGACATAACATTTTGTTGAACATTTTGGGAGTAAGCACGACCGGATTCTTTGTTTTTGTTGTTACTTTAATCATCCTTGTCCTTGAGATGAACCTTCGAGCACACCAGATTACGAGTTCTTTGAATTTGAAGACTTCAGGAACACAACCAAAATTGACCAGACCTATGGTCCAGAATATGTCGTTTAGATTTTCTTCTAGTGTCTTGTTCAAGAACCACTAGTAGGAGGCAGACTAGTGCAAATTCTTGTCTTGCTTGGCTAATGAATTGATTGTATCGCCAAAAAAGGTTCTTTCCTTCATCTATTTGTCATGTTTTTTTTTTAAACCTTGGTTTAGGTGAACTTTGTAAATAGTATATTAGCGAGGTACAATTGCTTTAAAGCGGGTTGGATATGTCATATGCACTAGAAGGGAATTTTCACACATATGAACTATGTATGGGTAATGATTAATAGGAACCATTATTTATGTCTCAGAAAAGCAGGACATTTGCTTTGCATGAATTCTATTACCTACTCCCCTTCTTTGTTTCCAAATCAAAGAAAATCATGATGGAATAAATGCTTCAGTTATAGTGCAAATTATGTGGCTTGTCAGAATCTCTATTGTGAAACTATTGCATTTACAAATGTAATGTACCCAGCCACCAGCAAGCTAGGCACCCTACCTAAAAATCTCACTTCTAAACTGATTTCGAACTCTAATAACATTTAATTTGAAATCAAGCATGAAAGATTGCAATGACCACACATGCAATACTCAAAATTCATCTTTAACCATCCAAGAAAGGAACAATGTGCCATGCATAGAAATAACCTGCAAGCAAACAAATTAAAAAATATGAATCTCAGAGATAATAATCATACACATTGGAAATATAAATTATGCAAAAAACAAAAAGAGCACTTATCTTTAATTAAACCATCACCAACTGGCTACAGACCAAGGATGTTCCTCCCAACCATAGACTCTATTATTCCAATTCTCAACAAACAGGTCACCCCCGAGCCAGAGCTATGAATCCACAAGGACGGGTCCTAGGCCAAATATAAAGCACACAATCGTTGGCTAATTAGCTCTCAGGTTTTCCCAACCACACAACAATCCTAATTTCCATTTCTCTTTCCCTTTTATCCTGGACAAACCAAAGAAATGAACCCCTTTCTTTGCCATGCAGTCCCTCGGGCTAATGAACCCCTTTCTCTGCCATGCAGACCCTTTCTCTTCCATGCAGTTCCATTTCTCTGTAGGGCTCTGGTGCTAATTTTTTTCCATTTCAGTTTGATTAAGCTACAATAAATGGATAAGTAATGAAGTTAATTGTTAATGCAGTTGGTTACAAGACTTGAAAACTTAATCCTAATTCTTGGAAGTGTCTTGTCAAAAACATTATTTTTGAATTTAGTGTGTTTAGTTTAGAGTTAGTTTCCTACTCCTGCATATATTTTGTCGGCATCATCACAACCTTACGAGCATCCATATTGATAAATTTAATGTCTAATTTATGCATATAAATTGATTGAAAAGAACTACACATGTTGAGGGATTGGCCCCACAGAGAGCATGACAACAAGAAAGTGTATAATGTGCCATAAGAAACAACAATCAACGATGTAGCTAGAAGCGTGTTGAGAATATATGCAGTTGTGGAAACTCGACAAGCATGCCACCAAGCCTCTGTGGTGGATTTGGAAGGTATTATTACCAAGCAACCTATCTCTATTTTAATTGACCCAGGATCTAACCTTAGTTATATTTGACCTCTATTTGTTGAGGCATGTTCATTACAGAGAAATAAACATTCGAGAGCCTGGTTGGTTAAGTTAGCCACTAGAACAAAGAGGAAAGTGGCAGAGGTCATTGAAGCTTGTCCAATCAAAACGAATGGACTGCAGACGCAGGTAGTCTTGAATATCCTATCCCTAGGCTCATATGATGTGTCGTTGGGCATGGATTGTCTAGCTGCCCACAAGGTGAAATTAAATTCTTATGAGAATATTTTGGAATGTGAAGATAAAGAGGGAAATGCAAGAATTTTTCAAGGCATTTATAATCTAGTTTCATTGAGGAAAATATCAGCATTGCAACTCAAGAAGTTCAACAGAAAAGGGTGCCCCTTGTATTTTATACAAGTACTTAACTCAGTAGAAAAAAAGGAGTTGAAGGCTAAATATAACCTTATGTTGTGGGAATTCAAGGATGTGTTTCCATAGGAAGTTCTTGGATTACCTCTGAAAAGAGATATTGATTTTTATATAGATCTTATGTCTGGAGCAGTACCAATATCAAAAGTGCCTTATAGGATGAGCACACCAGATTTGGTGGAGCTGAAGGTACAACTAAAAGCGATGTTGGATAAAGGTTACATTAGGCCGAGTGTATCTCCATTGGGAGCATCGACCCTTTTTGTAAAGAAAAAGGATGACATGTTGCACATGTGTATTGACTATAGACAGTTGAACAAAATGACCATCAAGAACAAATATCATTTTCCCAAGATAGATGATCTCTTTAATCAGCTCAGAGAAGCTGCAGTTTTCTCAAAATTTGATTTGAGGTTAGGATATCACCAAGTTAGAATCAAGGACAAGGACATCCATGAGACAACCTTTAGAACAAGCTACGTGCACTATGAGTTATTTGTGGTGCCATTTGAGCTTACAAATGCACCGACCACATTCACGTGTCTGATGAATAGTGTGCTCAATAAGTATTTGGACAAGTTTGTCCTTGTATTTGTGGATGACATTTTGGTGTATTCCAAGAACAAAGAAGAGCATGAAGATCATCTTAGGATGGTGCTACAAGTGTTGATGGAGCACCAACTATACACTAAGTTCAACAAATGTGATTTCTTTCAAAAGGAAATCCAATATTTAGGCCACATAATCTCAACAGAAGGAGTGGCAGTGGATCCTGAAAAGATCAAGGAAATCATGGATTGTCCTGCCCCTAAGAATGTCACATAAGTAATATCCTTCATGGGATTGGTTGGATATTACATAAGGTTCATAAAGGGATTTTACAATATTGGTAATCCTATTACCCCATTGCAAAGAAAGGGGAAGAGATTGTTAGAATATGAGAGATTGTGCTCATTTTACCATTGACAATACCCTTGTCACCCAACGATAGGCCGAAGCCACCCTCCGAGCACCTTGAACTTGACAAAGAAGAATATTGGTAGCAATCAATAGCCAAGCAAGGCTAATGCACCAAGCAAGAATAGAAACCAAAACTGATCAGATAGTCCCACCCAGAAAACTGGCACAACACCTTCCCCAGAAACTTGCGCACAAAACTGCCAACTATAGTGCGCACAACTGGCTCTCTGCAATTCTGAGAATGTGTCAAATGAGAAAATGGCGCCCTGTATTTATAGTGGTTCTGGAAGACTTACTGGGGCCGACTTCTCCTTCTGGGTACTAATTAATTCATATTAATTATATTTCTGCATCCGACATCTCGTCTGGGGTTTCTTTACTTCTTTGCTTCCTTTCGGAATATTCTAACCTCATCATAGGTCACAATAGAGGTTCATACCTCCCGAAGCTACCATAATATTAACACTCCCTCCTAGCTAGGGAGATATGGTCTTGAGCACAAACAGACCATTCAACTGGTAGTATCACGAGCACCGTCATTATTATCCAACTGGATAATCTCCTATGACAACTGGTACAATATTAATTGATAGAACACACTTGTGTTTATCCATGGTAGTACGCAACTACTCAAACTGTGACACATAGTCACAAACAGTGGAACAAACCCACCACAGTAGTATACATATATTGTCATACAGTCTTCATAACAATCATCTAATAACAACCTGCACAGAAATAATGTTATGATATAAACTGAATCATCTGGGCCAATCTTTCACTCACGTCTGTGGGATATGAAAGAATATATGCCCTCAGAGTAGAACAATGAGATATCTGGACTATTCTTCTCAAACAAGGAAGAATAATTGTCCTGTCTTCTGAACCTGGACCATTCCCCACCCTGGGCCATTCTTCCTACACTAATCAAAGTGCACCCTGGAGAGAATGTATAAACCCTAAGGAATGCCTGTCCCTGATTGTTGAGCCTAGACCATCCCTCACCCTGGGCCATTCCTCCTACACTAATCAAAGTTCACCCTGGAGAGAATGTATAAACCCTAAGGAATGATTGTCCGGACCATTTCCTCTGTTAACCACAAGAGGAAAAGACTATCCTACATCAACCTCCAAAACGGACCATTCCTCATGTTAACCACAATGAGAAATCATTGTCCAGTGAGGTAGGCCAGTCTTCTTGAGTAACCCTCAAGAAGATAGAATGTCGTAGACCACTCCCCATGTTAACCACAATGGGAAGTCGTTGTCTATGATACATCAACAATCTGGACCATTTCCCATGCTAACCACAATGGGAAATTGATGTCCGTCAGAAATCTCAATCCACTTTCCGAACAGGAAAGAATCTGTCCAATCTAAACTATTTTTCAATCACAAAGATAAATGTTTCAATAATATTTTTCAACAATATTTTTCAATAATATTTTTAGTGCTCCCTCCTAACCTGGAGAGTCTTCCCTTTTAGCTAAGGGAGTTATTTCCACGATCCCCATCTTCTCTCGGAAATATGCAAACTTTATTCTGGATAGAGGTTTTGTCAGAATGTCTGTTGTCTGCTCGTCAGTGGGGATATACTCAAGCTTTACCTCTCCTTCCTCGACTTTATCTCGAATAAAGTAGTATTTGATCTCAATGTGTTTCGACCTTTCATGAAACACGGGCTGTTCTGATAATCTTATACAACTCTGATTATCACAATATATTATGGTCGATTATGGAATCTGATCAAATAAATCGAAGATTAACTTCCTTAACCATATTGCTTCTGTTCATGCTGCCATATACTCTGCTTCTGTTGTGCTGAGTGCGACAGACTTTTGTTTCCTGCTGCCCCAAGATATCATAACGGAGCCCAAGCTGAAACACATACCTAAAGTGCTCTTTCTGTCTTCTGCACTTCCTACCCAATCAGAGTCTGTGAATCCATGAAGCTATATATCGTTGGATGTGGTATATCTCAAACCATAGTCTATTGTCCCATGAATATATCGTAATGCATGCTTTGCAACTATCCAATGCTCATGTCTTGGTTCCACCTGGAACTGGCTTAGTGTATTTAAGGCAAAGCAAATGTCTGGTCGAGTATTTACCAAATACATCAATGACCCAATTAGTTGTTGATATAGAGATGGATCTACTAGATCACAATCTGGAACTTTCACTTTTCTTATATCCGCATTAATAGGAGTGTCCATGGACTTACAATCCATCATTCCAAATTTCTGAAGGATCTTTATTGCGTACTTTCCTTGTCCAAGGAATACTTCACCACGCTTCTACCATACTTATAGTCCCAAGTAATAGTGCATGAGACCTAGATCTTTCATATCAAATTCATAAGCTAATTCCTTCTTGCATTGGATAATGAGAGACTCTTCACCTGTTATGAATAGATCGTCAACATATAGTAGTAAGATTACAGGTGCATTGTCCACGACTTTATAGTAAAGGTTTGGATCTGCATGACTCTTGGAGAAACCAAGTCTCGTTAGATAACTATCCAGTCTGGCATACCAAGTCCTTAGAGATTGCTTGAGTCCATATAGAGCTTTCTTTAATCTGCAAACGTGAGTGTCTCTGGAATGTACCTCAAACCCTTGAGGTTGTTCAATATATACTTCTTCTTCAATAGCTCCATTGAGGAAAGTTGTCTTTACATCCATCTGATGTAATTTCCATCCCATGGAAGCGAAGAGAGATATGATAGCTCTGATGGAAGTGTATCTAGCCACCAAAGCAAACGTCTCATCACAATCTTCTCCCTCCTTCTGGGAGAACCCTCTAGCTACGAATCTTGCCTTGTATTTATCCATGCTTCTATCTGCTGCATGTTTGATCTTGTACACCCATTTTGAAGTTACCACAAATTTTTCTTTAGGTCTTGGTATGATTTCCCTTACCTCATTTTTCATAATGGATTGATGCTCTTCCATCATAGCTTCTTTTCATTGTCTCTTTTGAACTGCTTCTTCAAATGTGGTAGGTTCTTCATCTAGAAGCTTTGTCATGTATGCTGCATAACTTGAGAATCTTTTAGGTATTTTACTCTTTTTGAATGTTCCTTCTGGAACCTTGAGTCTTTCTACGTCTTGTAAGGTAGCTTCAAGCCAAGATGGTCTTTTCTTGGTCTTAGGTACGATATCTGAATCAATGTTTTCACATGGCTCCATAGGATGATCAAGTAGTTCCTTTTCGTCATTTACATTTTCTGTGCTTTCTTCGTTAAGTTCTTCAATCTCTTCTTCTTCTATATTTTCTTCTATGGATTTCTTGAAGGTCATCTTCTCATTGAATGTTACGTCTCTGCTGACTTCGATCTTGTGTTGTTCTGGAATATATATTCTATAATATTTGGATGAATCATTGTATCCCATGAAAATCCCTTTCTTTCCTGAGTGTTCTAGTTTATTCCTCTTGTCCTTGGGAATGTGAGAGTAAACAGGACATCCAAATATTCTTAGATTTTCCACATTAGATTTCTTACCTAAGAAAGCTTCTTCTGGTGTCATGTCTTTCAATATACGACGAGGACTTATGTTTTTCACATATATTGTTGTCATTGTTGCTTCTCCCCATAATAACATGGATAGACCTTGATCATTTAGTAAGGCCTTTACGGTTTCTTCAATGGATCTGTTCTTTCTTTCTGCTACACCATTTTGTTGAGGATTATGAGGACCAATTAGCTCCCTCCTAATCCCTGCCGATTTGCAGAATGCAACGGATTCCTTTGTTGTGTATTCTCCACCATTATCGGTTCTTAGCGTCTTGATCTTCTTATTCGTGAGATTTTCTATTTCTGCTTTGAACTCTTGAAACTTGTTGAATACTTCGTCTTTTGTATTCAGTAGGTATAGCCAAGTCTTTCTTGAATAGTCATCTATGAAGATTACGTAGTAGGAAGATCCTCCTAGATATTTTATTGGCATCGGACCGCAAACATCTGAGCGTATTAGATCTAGAATCTCCTTAGATCTATTATTGTTGCTTGGGAATGGTTTCTTGATATTCTTCCCAAGGGTACATCCTTTGCAGATTCCTTCATGTGTAGACTGCAACTCTTGTATTCCTTCAACCATTCTTTTGAGAAAGGGTAATGCTTGATAATTAATATGAGCGTACCTTCTATGTCAAAGTTCATTAGGGTTGACTTCGTCATGTACAAGAGCTTCTTCATTTTGTTCTAGTAATCTGTACAAATTTCCTTCATGACTTCTGATAACCCTAGCATTCTCTATGCTGGAGTCTTTATGCCATGATAACACTTTTCCATCCACGAAAGCTATTATGTATCCCTTGTCTTCTAGGAAAGATATTGATACAGGATTCTTTTCTAAACTAGGTACATATAAAACATTTCTTAACTGAACATAGTTATATGTTTTCATTTTGATGGAGGCTTGTCCGAATCCTTCTACGGGATAAGTGGTTTTATCTCCAAGATCTACCTTGTACGAGGTCTTCTTCTCATTTAGATTTGAGAGTCTGGCTTGATCTCCCATCATGTGCCTAGAAGCTCCACTATCAATTATCCACATGTCATCTTCAATCGTTCCAGTAAGTGCTGAGTAGTGTAAAAGACTGATCGTTTCACTCATGTCTTCGGTTGACTGGTAATTGGTCATGCCTTGATCCAAAACTTCAACTTCATCATTTCTGTCTTCTGAGAGAGCCAAGAGGTGCATTGAGTTAGGGCGCATCTGAATATCTTCTTCTTGAGCGAGATGCTCCATCACAAGGTGTTGGATCTGAGATTAGGGTTTCTGCAACTGCTTCTGCTAGTAACCCTAGTGGCAATGCCTTGGAGGCTTCTCTTGCTAGTAACCCTAGTGGCAGTTCCTCACTGAGCTCAATATCCTAGCGGCTATGCTTCCTTCCAGCATTTAGACTGAATGAAGGAGGTGTGGGCTCATAACCTGTTAGAATATGAGAGATTGTGCTCATTTTACCATTGACAATACCCTTGTCACCCAACCATAGGCCAAAGCCACCCACCGAGCACCTTGACGTTGACAGAGAAGAATACTTGTAGCAATCAATATCCAAGCAAGGCTAATGCACCAAGCAAGAATAGAAACCAAAACTGATCAGATAGTCCCACCCAGAAAATTGGTGCAACACCTTCCCCAGAAACTTGCGCACAAAACTGCCAACTATAGTGCGCACAACTGGCTCTCTGCAATTCTGAGAATGTGTCAAATGAGAAACTGGCGCCCTGTATTTATAGTGGTTCTGGCAGACTTACTGGGGCCGACTTCTCCTTTTGGGTACTAATTAATTCATATTAATTATATTTCTGCAGCCAACATCTCGTCTAAGGTTTCCTTTACTTCTTTGCTTCCTTTCAGAATATTCTAACCTCGTCATAGGTCACAATAGAGGTTCATACCTCCCGAAGCTACCATAATATTAACAGAGATTTGTATGGTCACCTAGAGTGTGAGCATAGGTTCCAGCAGTTGACGCATCTCTTGACTAATGCCCCTATTTTAAAGATCACAAACCCATAAAAAGATATATTGGTTTGTACTAATGCTTGCAAATAAGGACTAGGAGGATTTCTTATGCAAGAAGGCCAAGTGATTTGTTATGAATTGTGAAAATTGAATGAGCATGAGCAGAAGTATGTTACCCATGATCTAGAACTTGTAGCAATCGTGCATGCATTGAAAATGTGGAGGAATTACTTGCTCGGAAGAATATTTGTCCTAATGACAGACCACTGTGGTATGAAGTACCTATTCGACCAACCAAGGTTGAATGTTATACATGCCAGATGGATGGAGTTGATTAGCGAATTTGATTTCAAAATTAAACACATTAAGGGAAAGGAGAACAAAGTGGCAGACACACTCAACCGAAGCATTCATACAGTACACTTAGAAGCAGAAAGTGTAGGGGAGTCTGATATCAAGAAGAGGATTAAAACCATCTTGCAAGAAGATGAGTTCTTCAATCAAGTAAAAGAAGGGTTACATCAAGAACCCAGGGAGAAGAAATATGAAGGATATCAGTTTGGGGTTGATAGTTTGTTATTTTTTAATAACAAACTATATGTTCCTAATTCAACAGATTTGAGACATTTGGTTATGGATGAGTTCCATAAAAGACCATATGTAGGACACCCCGGTTACCAGAAAACGGTGACAACAATAAGACAAATGTATTATTGGCATGGAATGAATCAAGACATTTCTCAGTACATCATTAAATGCCTATATTGTCAGTAGGTAAAAGTTGAGCACAAACATCTTGTTGGGATATTGTAGTCTTTCCCTACTCTAGAGTGGAAATGGAAAACGATTTCCATGGATTTCATTACAGGTCTACCAAAGACAATCAAGCAACATGATGTGATCATGGTTGTATAAGAAAGGAGGCTAAATTCATCCCCATCACATCTACTTTCAAAGCCATAGATGTTGCTAATGTTTTTATGATGGAAATTTTTTGACTACATGGTTTACCCAAGACCATAATCTTGGATAGGGATGCCAAGTTCACCTCAAGTTTTTGGAAAAGCTTGTTTGCAGGCTTAGGAACACAATTGGTGTTTAACATGACCTACCATATTCGAACAGATGGTCAGACTGAAAGAGTGAACAAAGTGATAGAGGACATGTTGAGGATGCATGTTATTCATCAACCTAAGTAGTGGGAAGAGTATCTACCCTTGGTAAAGTTTGTCTACAACAATGGTTATCATGAATCATTGAAGATGAGCCCATTTGAGGTTTTGTATGGTAGGAAGTGTAGAGTTACAATTAGTTGGGACAATCTAGTGGATAGAATCACACTCGGACTGGAGTTGTTGAAGGAGATGGAACAAGCCATGGTTAAGATAAGGAAGAATATGAAAGTAGCTCAGGACATACAAAAGAGTTATGCACACAACAAGAGGACTTGATGAGAGTTCAATATGGGAGATGATGTGTATCTCTGAGTGAAACCCAAGAGAAGTTCCCGGAGAATGGGGACGTGTGCTAAGTTAGCATCCTGCTACTATGGACCTTTTGAAGTTATGGAGAGAGTGGAGCATGTAGCACACATACTTTCGTTACCACCTACTGTTAAAGTTCATAATGTGTTCCATGTGTCTTTGTTGAAGAAATATGTACATGATTACAATCATGTTATTGATTGGACTATGATACAAGTGGAACCAGAGGGAGAATTCATGCATGAACCTCAAAGCATCTTGGACATAAGAGAAACAATGCTTTGAAACTGATCCTTCATGTAGGTCAAGGTGAAATGGAATCACTTTGGAGAGGATGAGGGTACATGGGAACTGGAAGATGCCATGAGATTGGCATACCCATTTTGGTTTTTTCTATAATTGTATATACATGATGTTTTAAACACCGAGGACAATGTTTCCTTAAAAGGGGGGGGGGGGATGTA
>ML779043.1:252832-324164 GCA_009831015.1 Picea engelmannii
ACACAAGTGGGAATTGATGAAGCAAGGATTGATTGAGTGGCTCGGTAAGGTGGAGATGAGATTTTTTTATGAAGAAAACAAGAATCTTGTTTAACATGCAAACTTATACTTACAAAGCATAAAAATACACCTTCCAACATATCATATTTGTATGGGGCCACATGACTAGTAATGGAAGTCACAAAGGAGGTTGGAACAATTAATATTTTTTGATGGATTGATCTCTTAAATAAGGCAAGGAGACAATTAAATGACCTAACAATAGGACACCATGGACTTTCCCCTTCAGAATGGGAACTATGGTCTATAGGTTGCGTCTGCAGGAAGTCACGGGAATCCCAAGAATATTGGATGAGGAAGAGACCAAAGGTGCAAAAGCACCACCTAACAACCAACATAAATGAGACAGTAGATGAGAGACCGTAGAAAGAGGTTGTAGAAGAGCAGAGTGTGCACGAGGGTGCACATACATAGAAAAATGAAAAGAGATAACAAAGCACATAAGAGATTGAGATGAGCTAACCTGAGAAAGAACCAGTGAGCAGTAGACTCAAAGAGAAAAGGTGTAGTGAATAGAGGTGTTCATGGGCATGGATTAAAGAAGAAAACTGATCTGGATTATTTTTAGAACAAAATGAAAGCAAAGATATTACAATGAAATACACATAAAATTTTCCAAAAGCATAGAAATACAACAATACATGATTTCTATTAATGAAAGAAATGTACAGAGACTATAAAAATACAGAGTGCAAGACTCGCTAGAATGGTGACAACTTTATCTTTGAGAAGAGATGTGACGGATACGCTCATTCACAAGAAGATGATTACAATGAGGCTCTGAAATCCTTTTTATGATAAACATGATTTCCAAAACCCTAGAAATCCAAAAACCTAACCCTAGGAGATGAAGTGCCAAAATTCATGTGCGCCCCGTTGGGGTAAGTTAGTAAATTAACTTTCCAGGGTCATAAATTTTGCATACGATCTTCGTTTTAGGCGTGTTATAGCCCATTGGAAATGTCTTTTCAAGAACTATGCATTATGCCATCAAACTCTGACTCGGTCTACAATTTGACTGTGGAAAGCCAAGAAAACATTGTTTAGGGCCCCAAAACAGCCTTGGAAGTACAGAAAGATGTACTGACATGAAAATTTCCAAAATAAATCAGTTGGAATAGGTGAGCGACCACCAATATCCACCTGGATGTTGTGTAGGGCTTCAGGACAGCCGCAGAAGTGTATAACCCACAATGACAAAGAAATTTCTCCATTATAGAGAAATGTGTTGAACTGAAAACTGTCAAGATGAGTTAGTTGGAATTTGGAACAGGTGGGTGGCCACCAATATCCACCTAGATCAATCATCCCCCCCTAGGAGAAATGGCTTCCATTGCATTGAGTGCCCCGGGAAGAGGGGAAATCATTTTCCGAATCTGAATCTTGGTGAGTTGCGTGCCTTGTTGGAGAAGTTATGTTGCTTGGTTTATGGAAGGTTGTCACGAACTTTTTGTTGGTGGGGTTGAATCTGTTCCACCAACCTGTTGTCTTTGGGCTTGATGGGGCATTGTGTAGGAACCATTGTAGGTGAAGAAACAATATCTTCTTTCTCTTCATAAATCTGCTTCTGTTGGATAGAAGGTGTTGAGGCTGCAGTGGTTGTAGTGGTCTGCTATGCATCCTTTGAACAAACTGTGAAGAGGATGAATTTTGCAGTATGAGAGATTACCTTGTGACATTGTTTTGGTGGAATAGTAGTCAGACTTACCTCTGGTATCTTATAGAGTTGACCCCCCAAAGTAATAATGAAACTACGGGGTCGAGACTCATAAACAACTTGACGTTTCCACATATATGGTTGTCCCAAAACAACATCACAAACATCAAGAGGGTCAACATCACACAATATATACCTCATCCTTGAAGGGTTGGATGCCATAGGACAAGCGACACTACTGGCTGACACATAGATCTTGCCCCTGGTGAAGCCACCCGATGTTGTATGGTTGTGGATGTGGTGTTGTCGACAACCCCAATTGTTTGATGACCTCGGCTGAGATGAGGTTCTTCTGGTTGATGTTATCAACAATAAAATGCAATGGGGTCCCCTTCACCCACATCTGTGAATGGAAGAGGCACTCCCCCTCTTCAAGATATACTGGTTCTTTTGGTTGAATTGTTGTAGTCATGATAGTAGCAATGGGGTCTGCATTGATGATTTGTTTATTTTCAATATTTTCTGGATTAGATTCTGAATTAGGGTTCGAATCCTTGTCTTTGACCTCAACCACCAATGACTGTTTCGAGCGACATTCATCGGTGTTGTGCTAGGGGATTTTGTGGAATTCACACCACTTCCCACTGTCATTCTTTGTCTTTCCTTTACCCTTCTTATCATGTGTCTTGGACTGGTCGTCTGGAGGTTGATGGCTAGGGTCGTCTTTACCATATTTTGGTTGTTACAGATTTGCAGACCCAAACTCCCATTTGTTTTCGTGCCTAAATTTCTACTCGATTTTGACAGCATATCAATAGGAAACTCCCAATGATGAGATTTTTAGGAAATTCATTTCAGTTTGGATGTTCCTATGCAGAGCCCCAAGGTATTTCAGAACCAGATGTCGCTCAAAGTATTTGATACCCATCTTGGTGCGCAAAGTATGAAAATTATTTGTGAACTCTGACATTGTTTGGCTCTTCTCTTGCCACAATGTGGTCCATCTCATGTACTGGTCTTCATAGTTATCAACATGGTAGTATTGTTCCTTGACCGCATCCACAAAAAAATCCCAAGTGGGCTCGACCCCATATATTTTATATTCCTCTATATAACTTTGCTCTGAGTAAGTTTTCCACCAATGTTTGACATGGGGGAGAGCCTCGAGGAGTGAAAAGGTGATCTTTTCCCTATCGAAAAAATTGTGAACAAAGAAATAACGTTCTAGCAGATTTAACCATTTTCTACGGCATCTGCATCTATCTGACCTTCAAATATGGGAATATCAAAATTAACTTGTACCTTGAATGGAGAGGTTCCTCCAAAGTGGTTTCTTGATGAATATGTTCTTGTTGCTATCGCTAGGCGTTGAAGGATGTGGGAAAAATTCTCCATCATTTTCTCCCTATTTTGTGCAAGAGCTTGCTCAAGAAATAGGTTAATAGAATCTTCTGCTCCATCATTTTTATTTTCTTCCACCATCGAGGGTTTCTTGGGCGTGCGAGAGCGACTGTCCTCATGAGAGACAAGATTGAGACCCAACTAGCTATACTCGGACCTCATTGGGGACATGCATTGAAAAACGATCAAGAGCATCCTGCTCTTATACCACTGATCCAGATTATTTTCGGAATGAAATGAAAGCAGAGATATTACAATGAAATACACATAAAAATTGCTAGAAATAGAGAAATACAACAAGACATGATTTCTATTAATGAAAGAAATGTACAGAGGCTGTAAAAATACAGAGGGAAAGAATCGCTAGAATGGTGGCAGCTTTATCTCTGAGAAGAGATGTGACGGCTACGCTCATTCACAAGAAGATGATTACAATGAGGTTCTAAAGGCCTTTTTATGATAAACATGAATGCAAAAACCCTAGACATCCAAAAACCTAACCCTAGGAGATGAAGTGCCAAAAGTCATGTGGGACCTGTTTGGGTAAGTTAGTACATTAACTTCCCGGGGTCGTAACTTTTGCATCGATCTCCATTTTAGGCATGTGATAGACCGTTGGAAAGGTATTTTCGAGAACTATACATTATGCTGCCAAAATTTGACTCAATCTAAAGTTTGACTATGGCAATCCAAGAAAACACTATTTAGGGACCTAAAACGACCCTGGAAGTACATAAATATGTACTGACACGAAAACTTCCAAAATAAACTAGTTTGAATAGGTGAGAGACCACCAATATCCACCTGTATTCTATGTAGGGCTTCATGACAGCCTTAGAAGTGTAGAACCCACAATTACAAAGAAATGTCCCCATTACAAAGAAATGTGTTGAACTGAAAACTGTCAAGATGAGCTTGTTGGAATTTGGAGCAGGTGGGTGGCCACCAATATCCACCTGGATCAAAAAGAGAATGGGAAGATTTTCTTGAAGAATATATGAATCTTTTCCAACTTATTGATGATCACCCTGAAACATAGAAGACTCATATCCAGACTAGAGAAAAAGAGGACTACAGCTTGGTGATTACTAGACATAAATCAACACTGGTAAGGGGAGGTCACCGAGGGATTGTTTAGCAGAGAAGGGACCCCCTTGTGAAAAGGAAATAAAATTGATAAACCACCTGATAAACCTGTAGAATTCTTGAAATCAGTGGGGAAGGGGAAACTTTTGTTGTTATCAAAGGAGGAAGGAGAGTAACCTTCATGGATCATCATGAGCTTGGAAACCAACTGAATCATTCCCATTGTGGTATCATGGCTTGGCACAAGGGTGGTGTATTGAAGGAAGGCACTATGAAGTATGGCCTAAGGTTGAGAGGAAATGTGTCTTCTCTCAGTTAGTTGGTGTGGACTATTTCCCTGATCAGACAAGTGTGTAATTTGGTTTGATTAATGGTATATGAATGATGTATACGCGTGTTTGTATGATTTAATGGAATATGTAAATGATTGTAATGAAATAAATGAGTCCTTGAATAAATGGGATATGTTATGATCCAATGACTTAAAAATGATAAAAATCGTTGAATTACAATCCACTTTGAGGGGGAAACCTCCTTTTACAATATATCAACTTCAAAATACAATATTAGTTCATATAAGATTATCCTAATACTAGATATCCTTTATATATATATATAAAGTGTTACAATTACGATGAAAGGGTGCAATGAAGGGTTCTAGCCAACCTACTAGAAATGTAATAATTCAATATATAGGGCTTAATAAGGGGTTTTATACATAACATAGGACTTTTCTTAGGGATTAACATGCCCTTCCCCTTCAAACAAGTGTTGTCCTCAACACTTGACTAACCACGAGTGATTCTGCACGAAGAAATCATCTTCCCATGTCGCCTCTTCCACTAGGAGGTTCTTCCATTTGATGATGTACTCTGTAATTGCTCGGTGTCTCAGCTGCTTAATTCTTGTTTCAAGGATTTTTTCTGGCTCTAGTATGATTTTCCCTTCTTCATTGATCTCTGGTAAAATATTTTGGACTAGGATCTTGTTGTCGATGACCTTCTTTAAAGAAGAAACATGGAAGACTGGATGTACATGTGAAGATGGAGGCAACTCCAATTTGTAAGCCATACTTCCAATCTTTTGCAAAACCTTATAGGGGCTATAATGTTTGGGTGCTAACTTGTTGTCCTTATTTTTTTGCTTGAGGAACATTTGTTTGTATCATTGTAGCCTTAGAAATACCCAATCCCCCACTTCAAATTCCCTTTCATTGCGGTGTTGATCTGCTTGTTGTTTCATCCTATTTTGTGCCATAACCAAGTTGTCCTTCAATAGTTTGAGGACCTCTTGTTGGTTCCCTATGTGTTCCTCCACTGCTTGAACCTTTTTATTCCCTTTCAAGGGTGATGTGATGGATGGAGGATGATATCCATAAAGTGCTAGAAATGGGTACATTTTTTATGAAGTATGGAAGGATGTGTTGTACCACCATTCCACTAAGGGAAACCACTTGACCCATTGTGTATGTTTATCGAATGCAAAGAAACAAAGATATCCTTCTAGACATTTATTCACAATCTTAGTTTTCCCATCGGATTGAGGGTGGTAAGATGAGCTATGAGCCAATTGAGTACCCAAACAAGAAAATAATTCAGTCCAAAAATTTCCCATGAAAATTGGGCTTATATCACTTACAATAGTCTTGGGGACTCCATGTAGTTTTTGAATTGTTTCCATGAATGTTGCGGATACTGTGCTTGCTTTAAAAGGATGAGAAAGAGAGAAAAAATGGGCATACTTTGTTAGTCGATACATTACTACCATGATGAAAATATTTCCTTTGGATTTGGGTAAACCTATAATAATATCCATTAACACTTCTTCCCAACGTTGGCTTGGTATAGCTAATGGTTGTAAGAGACCTAGAGTCTTGATTGTCTCTCCCTTATTATGTTAGTAGACCAAACATTCAGACACAAACTTTTGAACATCATTTTTAAGACCTTCCAGAAAAATCCTTCTTGATCTTGTTTTATGTTTTAAAGAATCCTAAATGTCCCCTTATAGGATAAGTGTGCAATTCCAAAAGGACCTTTTGTTTTAGTTGGGAATTATTACATAAATATAGGTGATCACGATAGCATAGAAAATCATTCTTCCATAAAAAATTATCTACTGAACTGGGGTCTTCATGTAGTTGTTGAATGATGTTGCATACCTCTTGATCTTGCTTCCATTCTATCCTTTATTTTTCCACCCAATTAGATTGCAGAATAGAAATATCACATAGTGAACCTTTTGTTTCTTCTTCTTTCCTGGAAAGGGAATTTTCCACAACCTTATGTTTTCCTTTTTTGTAGGTAATTTCATAGTCATAACCCAACATCTTTGTAACCCATTTATGTTGCTCTTCTGAAGATAATTGTTGCTCCAAGAAGTACTTCAAACTATCATGATCCATTTTTACTTTGAAGTGTCTTCCTATTAGGTAGGGGCACCATTTCTGAACTGCATGTAGTATGGCCAACATTTCTTTTTCATAAATGGGTTCGACTAAGTTTTTTCCTTTAATTTGGTTGCTTTCAAAGGTAAGGGGAATTCCTTCTTGCATTAAAATTGCACCAATTCCACGACTTGAGGCATCACACTCCACAATAAATGTTTTTGTAAAGTCAGGTGTGACCAAAACGAGAGTTGTACACATAGCCTCCTTAAGTTTTTCAAAAGCTTTGGTTGCTTCTTCGGTCCAAGAAAATGCTTCTTTTTTTAATAATGTTTTTAGAGGTGCTATTATTTGACCATAGTTCTTGAAAACTTGTGGTAATAGCCTGTCAATCCTAAGAATCCTCTAAGTTTATTCAAGGTTTTGGGAATTTTCCATTCCCTCATAGCTTTAATTTTTTTAGGGTCCACTTTTACACCTTCATGAGATACAATCTAACCCAAATATTCCACTTCTTGAACCCCAAAGGCACACTTGGAGGGTTTTGCATAAAGTTGTTTCTCTTCCAATAGTTGTAATACTCTGTCCACATGTTGTACATGCTCTTCCCAAGATTTGTTGTAGATTAGTATGTCATCAAAAAATACTAACACAAATTTTCTAAGGAAGGGTTTGAAAATAGAATTCATCAAGCTTTGAAATGTTGAAGGTGCATTAGTAAGTCCAAATGGCATAACCAAAAATTCATAATGACCTTCATGTGTTCTAAAAGTTGTTTTAGGAATGTCTTCCTGCCTCATTCTAATTTGATGGTACCCTGAACGAAGATCCAACTTAGTAAAGAATTTTACTCCATGCAATTCATCTAATAATTCATCATTGACAGGGATAGGAAACTTATCTTTGATGGTCATTTTGTTGAGTTGTCTATAATTTGGACACATACACCATGAACCATATTTTTTTGTAACCAACACCACTAGTGAAGATAAAGAACTTTGGCTGTGTTGAATGATGCCAACCTCTAACATTTACTAGATCGTGCGCTAAAAAACACTCTTATGTGCACATGGATACCTGTAAGGCCTAATGTTAGGTGGCACACTTCCTGGTTGCAAATGAATATCATAGTCATGATTTCAAACAGGTGGAATACCCTTAGGCATTTCACCAAATACCTTGGAATTATTTTTGATAATTATTTGGAGATCTGATGGAGCAAGGGCTACAGATGTTTGAACATCAAGTGAGTACAATTGTGCAATTACACCTCGATATCCCTTTTTGAGTAATTTTTCCATGCTATTAGAGCTTATCACTTTAGAGGGTTTCCTCTTGGTTATCCAGGTGGATAATGGTGGCCACTCACCTATTCCAACTGGCTCAAAACAATTTGTTGGTAATTTACTATTTTTAGCAGTCCCAAACTTCCAGAACCATTTTGAGGTCCTAAGAAAAGTTTTTTTACTTTCGGGCACCTAAATAATGGACAAAGGCTCTGATTGAGCCTGTAAATGAAGCTCCTCGTCAATACCTTTCAAATGAGCTATTTTTCTCCCCAAATGGAGATTGTATGCCAAAGTTACGCCCCCGTGAAGTTGATACACCAAACTACCCAAAACGAGGTCCAAAAAATTGTTGGATTTTCATCTTCCGAGGTTAGGGTTTTGGATTTTATTTATGGTAAAAAGGCCTTTGGAGCCTCATTTTAATATCCATATTCATGTGAATGAGCATATCCATCACATCTCTTCTCAGAGATAAGTTGCCACCATTCTAGCAAGTCTTTCACTCTGTATTTCAACATTTTTGTACATTTTGCTCATTCATAGAAATTGTGTATTATTGTATCTCTGTGTTTATGGTTATATCTCTGATACATCTCTATTATATTATTGGATATATGATATATCTTTGTACATTTCTTTATTATATCTCCGCTCTCATTTCGTGCCGAAAAATAATCTGGGTCAGTGGTATCAGAGCAGGCTGCTCTTGATTGTTTTTCAGTGCATGTCCCTGACGAGGTTCAAGTATAGCAAGTTGGGTCTCGAGCTTGTCTCTCTTGAGGACAATCACTCTTTCACTCCCAAGAAACCCTTCATGGCAGAAGAAAAGAAAGATAAAAGAGAAGAAGATTCTATTAATCTGTTGCTTGAGCAAGCTCTCACACGACAGAGGGATGGAATGACAGAGAATTTTGCCCACATCATTCAACGCCTACCGATAACAACAAATGTTTCTTCATTAAGCAACCACTTTGGAGGAACATATCATTTCAAGGTACAAGTTAATTTTGATATTCCCATATTTGAAGGTCAGATCGATGCAAATGTTCTAGAAAAATGGTTAAATCTACTAGAAGGTTATTTCTCTATTCACAATTTTTTTGACAAGGAAAAGATCACCTTCACATTCCTCAAGGATCTCCCCCATGTCAAAAATTGGTGGGAAACTTACTGGGAGAAAATTTCCACAGAGGATTATGGAATATATGGGGCCGAGCCCACTTGGGATTTTTTTGCGAATGTGGTTAATGAACAATATTACCTTGTTGGTAACTATGACAACCAATACATGAGATGGACCACACTGCGGCAAGAGAGGGGCCAAACAGTGTCGGAGTTCATAAGTACTCTCCATACCTTGCGCACCAAGTTGGTTATCAAAGACTCCAAGCGACATCTTGTTTTGAAATATCGTGAGGCTCTCCATAGGTACATCCAAACTGAAGTGGATTTCCTGGACATCTCATCACTGGGAGTTGCTTATCGATATGTTGTCAAAATCAAGCAGAAATTTAGGCACCGGAACAAACAGGAGTTCAAGTCTACAAATCTACAACAACCGAAGTATGGTAAAGATGACCCTAACAACCAGCCTCCAGAAAACCAGTCCAAGCCACAGGAAAATAAGGGTAATAGAAAGACGAAGAATGACACTGGAAAGTGGTGTGATTTCCACAAAATCCCCTGGCACAACACTGATGAATGTCACTCAAAACAATCATTGGTGGTCGAGATCAAAGAAAAGGAGTTGAAGCCTGATTCAAAATCTGATTCAAAAAATAATGGGAGAAGATAGATCATCGACGCAAACCCCACTATTACTTTCATGACGGCAACAATTCAACCAGAAGAACCAACAGATCCTGAAGAGGGGGAGAGCATTTTTCATTCACAAATGTGGGTGAAGGGGACCCTACTGCATTTTATTGTTGATAACAAAAGACAGGAGAACCTCGTCTTAGCAGAGGTCATCAAACAATTAGGATTTTCAACAACACCACACTCACAACCATACAACATCGGGTGGCTTCGCTAGGGACAAGGCATATGTGTCAGCCAACAGTGTCGATTGTCATACGACATCCAACCCTTCAAGGATGAGGTATTATGTAATGTTTCCCCATTGGATGTATGTGATGTTCTTTTGGGCCATCCATATATGTGGAAGCACCGTGTTATTTATGAGTCTTGGCCCCGTAGTGTCATTGTTACTCTGGGGGATCATCTATACATGATACCAAAGTTAGTTCCGACTACTCTCCCACAAAAACAATGTCGCAAGGTAATCTCTCATACTGCAAAATTCAGACTCTTCACAATATGTTCAAAAGGTGAACATAAGGACACTACAACCATTGCAACCTTAGCCCAAGACCTTTCTTTCCAACATAAGCAGATTGAATAAGAGAAACAAGATATTGTTTCTTCACCTACAATAGTACCTACACACTGCCAGTCAAGCCAAGATATAACATGTTGGTTGAACAGATTCAATCCCGCCAGCAACAGGTTCTTGATAGTCTTCAACAAGCTAAGCAGTGCAACTTCTCCAACAAGGCAAACAACTCACCAAGATTCAAATTCAACAAACAATTTTCCCTCTCCCCCGAGAACTCAACACAATGGATACCATTACTTCCTAAGGAGGGAGGATTGATCCAGGTGGATATCGGTGGGCACCCACCTATTCTAATTGGATCAAAATAGTTTGTTGGAAATTTACTATTTTTAGCAGTCCCAAACTTCTGGGGCCATTTTGAGGGCCTAACCGATGTGTTTTCACGATCGGCCACCTCAATGATAACCAAATTTGGGGCTATTTTAGCTATCACTAGGTGCTTGAATTTGGGGCATTTTTAGCTATCGTTAGGTGCCCGATTGTGGTATTTTTAGCTAAAAATAGCTATGTTAGGGGTTTGGGGCACAATTTACTATTTTTACAATATCTCGATACCTTTCCAAAGAGCTATCATGCGCCCCAAACAAAGATCGTATGCCAAAGTTACACCCTCGAAAAATTGATACACCAAACTACCCAAAATGGGGTCCACAAAACTGTTGGTTTTTCATCTTCCGGGGTTAGGGTTTTGGATTTTCTTTATGTTAAAAAGGCCTTTGGAGCCTCATTTTAATATCCATCTTCATGTGAATGAGCATAGCCATCACATCTCTTCTCAGAGATAAGATGCCACCATTCTAGCGAGTCTTTCACTCTGTATTTCTACAATTTTGTACATTTCACTCATTAATTGAAATTGTGTATTATTGTATCTATGTGTTTATGGTTATATCTATGATACATCTTTGTTATATTATTGGATATCTGATATATCTCTGTGCATTTCTTTATTATATCTCCGCTCTCATTTCATGTCGAAAATAATCCGGATCACTTGGATACCTCTAAGATCAATTTCCTTGCCATTTGAGGAAAATCTCATGAAAAGATTTTGAAAATCGAAGGCCACTATTCCCAGTGATTGCAACCATTGGACCCCTCATACAGCATCAACATCCCCCATTTGGATGGAAATCATGGGGCTATCCAGAAAATACTCCCCCATATTGAGCTTAATACTATGGCATTTCCCTGAATAATTTATGGTACCTCCATCTGAAATCATTGCTTGAAACTTTGGTGAGGGATATACAAAGTGTTAGCACTAGAAGTCACACCTAGATTGTTGTAGGTGTAAGCCTAATACCCATCAAAATTTAAATAATTAAATCAATTTTATGTTTGGTGGATCAACAAGAAAGAGGGAAACGGATTGTTTGCAGAGACATTCCTTTGGGCATGGACTCATAAACACCCTATAGATCAAAGGCAATCAAGTTGCATACCAGAAAAAAAGGGCCATATAATTATGAACATAAGAATGAAGTAGATGACACTAAGTAAAATATTCATCAAGCAATGATCCTCTCTCCAAAATGAATTAAAAGAATACTTGAACATAAATCATGAAAGGAGGCAATCAATGCAAATCCTTTGCAGCTCATGAATTCTCCTACCCATGGACAACCATTGATCTTCAACAATTGAAATATATTCAAGAAATAGGATGAGAAATAAATGGAAAACAAATAATACAATCTGATAAACATATTTCATGAATATTCAATGGCAGAAACATAATTACAAATAGGCCTCCAGGCTTACAAATAAGCAGCTAAACTGCTCCTCAAGCTCTCTCCTCTCTTGGATTATGAATTGAACCTCTTCATAAAAAAAACCACTTTTATGTATAGTGTATCATTCCTTCATACTCTAAATAGGTCGAATCCCAAGTGGTTGCATTGGATTCCCTTTTCTCTAGGAGATGTTACAACAAGGTGAAACATAAAATCCACCTAGCTCCTATTATTTTGGATCTTGTCTATTGTGATAAATGCTTTTGAAACAGGTCATTCTGCTTGATATGGTGATAGAAAACATGTCCCTCATGTCCAAATACCTCCTAGGAAACCATTTGAACCCCCTCATATAGGTGGCAACCCTCCTACAACTCAGATTTATCATACTGTTAGAGTTTGTAGTGCAATTTCAGGATTCGCTGCAAACTTTCCTGTAGATGATGATTTCAACTTTTCTCCCAAATGAAAAACTAGGTCAAGCTGATTTTTGGTCAGAAAGTCAATAATATTATGATTCATCTCCAAAAAAAATTCAAAAGAACACAGATTGGAATTTAAAAGTTATGATGGAAAATGACTCTGTTGTGTACTAATTCGCTACAAACTGTCCCAAAACTACCAGTTCACAACGCCTTTGACAACACACGCTGTGAACTTTTCTGTAGGTGTGTTTTTACATTCAAAATTGATTACAACTATTAAAACTTGCACAACAAGTTGGGAAACCTTTTATAACCTGCTACAATCTTTGGAAACACGAAGTAACCTTTGCAAAAAGACATAACACTTTGATAATGATAACCTTTAAATCAAAAGGTGTGACCAACACTTTCCCCTTTTTCTAATAATGATAACCGCTATCATGACACCGAGACTCTTACAAGAAGGATTGATCACATGAGTGACAGAGACCAATGATGTCCTTCTGTGACCAGCCTAACAAAAAATTTAGAAAAATTTAGAAAAATTTAGAATTTTTTTTACTCCTGGACATTTCATGTGCTAACACAAAGCAATTGAGATCTTTTTCTAATTTGTAATTGATGAAATTATGGGTACTACTAGAATCAATCAATATTGTTACCTTTTTCTTTTTGATGTATCCTTGTATCTTGAGGGTTTTTGGCGTAATGATGTCAGCCAATGCATGACAAGATATTGTTGGAGTAGTCTCTTCTAGATATGGATCTTGTGGTTGTTTCAATTCTTGATATTCTTCCTCTTCACAGTATATGTAGAATAATTTCTTCTCACCACATTTATGCCCCTTACTATACTTGTTGTCACAATTGAAACATAGTTTGTTTTCTCTTGTTTCATCCATTTGTTGAGGTGTCAACCTTGTTGGTTTAGGTATGCTATCTTCTTTCTCTTCACAATCTATGTAGAATAATTTCTTCTCACCACATTTATTCCCTTTACTGTACTTGTTTTCATAATTGAAACATAGTCCTTTTGCTCTTGTTTCATCCATTTGTTGAGGTGTCAACCTTGTTGGTTGAGGTATGGTTGTTTTATGACCTCCAAAACAATCTCTGCTTCCAATCCTAGACTTGTATGTAGCCTTATTTTTGGAATGAATACGATGAACATTTTGCATAGCTTCCATAATATTTGTAGGATGTCTTAAGAAAATATCATGTTCAATGTCTTATTTTAATCCACCCATGTAAGATTCCAACAAGTGTTCTTCACTTATGTTATTCACTCTTGTGGCCAATAGCTGGAATTCTGAATTATACTCTTCAATATCACCTAAGTTCTTGATTCTTGTCAATTGACAGAAGTAGTCATGTTCCCAAACTTTCCCATATTGTGCTTCTAAGTCTCTTGTAACTAAACCCCAAGTGTAGTGACATAAAGGGGGTTGCCTTTTTACTATCCATTGATACCATTGATATGGTTTTATCTCAAATTTCAAGGTTGCTATGTGAATCATTTTCTTATCATCCATAATATTATGTATCTCAAAATATTTTTCTATTCCGTTCACCCAAGTAAAGACCTATGTACCATCAAACTTCTTTAATTCAATTTTGGGAAAGTTGAATTTAGGACCCCCACCATAATTAACTCCACTATTAGAGTTAGATTCACTAGTTGAAAATGGCTTATTATTGACAAATTGTTCAACTTGAATACTACCTTTATTTTCATGAGTTCCTTGCATTTTTATATCACCTTTAGTTAATCTCTCATCTAGAGCTTGAAACATCATGGAAGACACGGACTCTTGCATTTCCTTCAAGAAAATTTGTATTTCTTCTTTAATGTCAATCTTATTTTCCATATCATCCATCTTCCTTTCCATTTCTTGAATTTGTCTTTGTGAGTTTACCCAATTATTAAGCTTGTCACTCAAATCCTCAAGTTGTTCCTCCAATTTGGACAACTTATTATGTATGTCCTCATTTTCTTCTTGAGTCATAGACGCGACTTTTGGAGGTTTAATTGGTGTTGACATCTTTTTTGGACCCATATGTAATAATAATAATAATACTCCTATATTATATATTTATCACAATTTTTGAATCACCATAAACATATCTTCCAATAAAAGTTATACCAATTGTAAGTTACGTACCTTTCAAACCCTTAATTTGGAGTCTATCCTCCTGACCGACCTTCCTTATGATGTATTTATGAAATTTCGGCCCTTTTGAGTCTACGATTTTGTACTGTAGTACTCTGATATGTCCTCTTTGCAATGCCACAGGTTTGGCCAAAATTGGATGTGCCAAGAAAAAGTTAGGGTAACTTCCCCACACCTTGCTAATTTTTGGCCTTTCCAGGAGAGTGAACTTGTAACTTGTAGAGCATGCCCCGCACACAATATTTGATATCTAATTCTACAACTTGTACCATAGATACTACAAAATATCATATTTTCAATTTAACTTCTCTCACTAAATTTGGAGCCTCGATGAAGAAGATATGATGATTTTACCCATAAGACATGTTTGAGACTAGTTAATAGCACCAGTCAGATACCCTATCTTCCACAGGGTATATCTCTGAAAGTATGATGACCTAGAAGTTGAATTTTTTGCCACAAATACCTTGATATGTCCTATAAATAACCTCCAATTTTCAATGTCTGAATCGTCCCAAAAAAAATAGCGAAAATGCTAATATGACTTTCTTGGAGAAGAAAAACCCTAGGATCAATGAGCTCTGATACCAAATGTTATGAGCCAATGACTTAAAAATGATAAAAATCACTGAATTATATTCCACTTCGAGGGGGAAACCTCCTTTTACAATATATCAACTTCATAATACAATATTAGTTTAGACAAGATGATCCTAATACTAGATCTCCTTGATATATATATATATATATATAGGAGACAAAGGGTTACAATAATGATGAAAGGGTGCAATGAAGGGTTCTATCCAACCTACTATAAATGTAATAATTCAATATCTAGGGATTAATAAGGGGTTTTATACATGACATGGGTATTTTTCTAAGGATTAATGGGATATACTTGACATGGTCCTTATGTAATATGTTAAATTATGAAAATCGACCAGTATGAGTAGTCTATATTCTTATATAGCATGAATACGAGCTTATACACAATGAATGAATAACTCCATACCGAATAGATAGGCCATAGATGACACTTGGGGAGTAGCTTGTTGAAGATTGTGGGCTCTAAAGCCCCTCCTTGGGATGGGTCCTTGGCTTCCTTAGTGTATGTATGATCCCCTCCTTGGCATGTGAGAAAGGTACCTGGAAATGAAATGCACTATCAAGAGGAAGAGGTCCTCGATATTTCTGGTGTGATTTTCGGTAGCATGTCCTTACTATGAACAAATGGATTATGAATGGAGAGAACTCAACCCTTTATTTATAGGGAAAATAGTGGTTAGTCCCCTTGACATGGTCTTCAAATAGTTGTTAAAGATGACCAAATCAAGTCTAAGAATAACAATCAGGGTTTAGAAAGGTCCAAATATAACTAACTTCCCTTTTTGGTAAATTCGAGTCTAAAACATTCAAAACTAGTTATTTGTGGGAGCTATGCAGCTTTTGGGGGTATTAGTTACACTAGTAGCATAGTTTTTAAGGGTAATATCTGCACTGCCCCTTGGGTTTGACTCAACAAATTTTGGAGGTCAAATGACGATGGAAAATGAGGTGAAATGTAGCTTAATCATGTTGGTAGTGGTATATTTCGATAACTTGGTTGCTAGAAATGTCACAAGTGAGCAGCTTTTAGGTGACAACACATGATGCAATAACATTTAAATTGATAGTATCCATAATAGAGTGATGAAATCCTCATCGAGGTAACTTTGATTGCACAAGTTGCAATTATTGAAGAATCAACTACAAAAAAGACAAAAAGGGAAAATAATTAGAGACTGAAGGAATTGTATCAATAAATGTTGATGATGAGACTACACATGAAGATATCATCTAAGAAAGATAAAAAATATTTGGATTTTAAACCAAAGAATGAGGAGATTCTCAAGACATATGACTTTGTCCTAACCCTGAGCCCAAGTCACCCCACCATCCATTGTAATCAATTAGAAGAAACATAAAAAAATAATTAGGAGATAAATCTCATATGGACATAAATGGTGAAACATATGACCTTGCCCTAACCCTAAGCCCAAGTCACCCCACATCCATTGTAATCAATTAGAGGAAACATAAAGAAACAAGGGAAGTAGCCACAAGTGGATTGTGTAAGAGGCCACGATTTTCATAATAAATAAAATTTTACTTCACATTTAGTAAGTGGATTGTGTAAGAAGCCACGATTTTCATAATAAATAAAATTAGTAAAAAATCGTTGTTATATTTGTGCTCTTAGTCCTCCTCCGCTATATGTGCATATCAATAAATAAACAGTCACACAAACAAATAAGATTAAAGTATTGATGACTCACTTGGAAAATTTTGACGAGTCAATCTAACAACAGCACATGATATATGCATATGTGCATATATCAGTTGCTTCTTTGATTACATCGTGCATTCCTTGTTTCAACTGACCACCTTGTTTAAATTGTTTAAAATTTTTAGCCAAGAATATCATTTCCCTCAGGAGACGCAGGCATTCAGCTTTATTGGAATCAATTTCTTCAAACCTCCCCAGGATATTTGCTACCACAACTAGACCTGCAGTAACCAAGTTTTGCGTTCCCATACCCTGGATTCCAACTACTTTACAGTTAAAAACAAAAATATAAAAATAAACACAAATTGAAACTATATGATTAAATTTTTATATTATTATAAAAATATCATTTTCAAAGCTTCAAAATAAGTTGTGAAAGTAATGACTCCAAACTAGGAAGTTACACAACACACTAATCACGATAATGATAATAACTGAGATTACATATATCAATACATGCCTCCTCCCAACGTATTCCAATTGAGCGGAAACGTGGATGAGGATAAAAGAATTAGCGCTGGTGTTTGGGGATTGGAAGAAAACGTGGTTGAAGATAAAGGAATTAGCGCTGGTGTTTGGGGATTGGGAGAAAATGTGGCTGAACATGAAGGATGGATGGAGAGAGCTTCCAACTCAGACAGAATTGATCCCCTGTCCCTTCCCTTGGCCCGCTTCTATCATGAGCAAATGAGGTCCACTGGTATATGGGCGGTTTCTCCTCCAAATGAAGCGAATGCAAGGAAAGATTCAAGGAGCATCAAGAAGCTCAGAGCCATTGAAGATGAGGATGAAGAAGCTCAGAGCCATTGAAGATGAGGATGAAAAAGCTCAGAGCCATTGAAGATGAGGATCTTTCTATATTAGAATGTACCAAGTTTCCACATTTTCACCCTCCATTAATTGAATTCAATTTCTTCCCATTTTCATTTCGAATTTTGTTTGCCACCAAGAAAATAAGCAAGTAATCATCGCTTCTTCTGGGCTAACTCGTGTTTCTGTGGGGTGCCTAAAGAATGCTCCATTCACAAAAGTGCGTGCAGGCATCCTCGGCAGGAAAATGGTGAAGGAACTCACATGTCTGCTCAAATTATAATCTATCATGTCTGCTCCAATTATAATCTATCATGAATTCGATGACGAAGTTGAGTCCAAAGACTTGAATTTCGTCTGCCACCAAGAAAATCAGCTGGTAATCATGGCCTCTTCTAGGCTAACTCGTATTTCTGTGGGGTGCCTGAAGAATGCTCCATTCATAGAAGCGCGTGTACACATCCTCGACGGGAATATGGTGCAGGAAATCGATCATGAATTGGATGAGGAGGCGGAGTCCAGAGACTCTGGTGGGATGGCACCACCTGAACCTGCAACAATATTGACATCAAACAAACCAGGTATGTTTAATACAATTTGAATCCATTGTACTATCAATTCATATGGACCTTCTTATACAGACGGCATAGGAAAACTCTGTAGGATCGACGGGATCCTGAAATGGTGTGATTCAATACTGACCCATGGACAACCTCTCTTTCGCTTGGAAATGCCATTGTTAACCCTCTTCATACCTTCCATCACACAAATCGATCTCTTCAACAAATCTCACGATCCTTCTCTGCTCTGATGCAACTTCCTCAACGATAAAATGCTTTACCCTGTGCTTATTATCTTTCACAATATCAGACGTGTTGTGAAGCCATGTTTGAAAGACTCAAGGTTGAATGGCCATGAAATCCTCGAATGACCATGAAATCCTCATCAAGAATGACGGATTTTCTTTGCCGTTTTCTTTTCTTGTTGATCCCACCGAGGCTGAACGCTTTCTGCATTTGGTTCCGGCTGCCAAGGCCGAGGTGAAAAACATATATTAGTCCATGTAAAATTCGTTTTCTTTAAATTCTATTAAATTATTAAATAAAATGTTTCGGACGTAACAAAGTCATACCGATTTAGGTTATTGAGCTTGCTCCCCATCCTTTTGAAGTTGCTGCTCTAAATTTACACTTAACAGGTTCCTGTCAGTGTGTTGTCCGCGGGTAATATTATGCGTTCTTCTTCATCGAACCTGAAAAATTTAGTTATATTATGGTGAAATTTAATCATTTGAGATACTCCGATTCACCTAATTACAGTAGATTTTATAAAAATGGAATTCAACCTGTGAATCTCGTCATGACGCCGATCTTCAAATGTGAAGTCCTCCTGAAGTGTGATATTTTCAGGGTCGGCTGCACAATTATCCAGGTATGACTTTCTTGGATAAATTAAACTTCAGTTATGAATATTGGGAAAACCTTACCCTAAAACATCCGTATTTACCCTAAAACATCGGTATTTCTGGAGACGCATTTTGTGCATGTGGAATCAGAAAGAAGTCTTCATGCATAACCATTTAATTCTACTTTGAGATTTCTGCAATTTATTTTTACAGTGATTACACTCATTTATAAGTAGTTACCATCATGACTCGGCTTCCTTGGCTGCATCATGATCTGTTCCAGTTGGTCTGTTTCTTGAAAGCCGTAAGTGATGGTGGCTTCGAATCTGGCCAAGAAAGGAAGCTTGAATCTGGCTAAGAAATGAAGCTTCATTGTTAATTTCTCTTTATTTTCCCTTCTTCTACTAATTTCTTCAACTCTCCAATCTGTTAAAGTTGCATAGATTAAGCATTGCATCAAACTGTAGTTAAGTAAATGATAGTTACATATCCATAAAGTTCTAACTTATGTTTTGCAAGCGGTGAAGTGAAGCAAGAAGCCATGGCTCCATGCAGAGTGCCGAGTGGACTACCCTGCCATTTAGTTAGGGGTGAACCTACAACATATCAATTGCAGTGTCAGAGCATTCAATTGTTCTGCAACATTGTCAGATTGTACATATGGTGCAGAGTGGCGGGGAGCAGTGATCAAATTTGAAGGGTGGGTTCTAATTTCAGTGAGAAGGGTAAATACTAATGCAGCCCTTCCACAATGAAAAGTTTCTAAAAAAAACTACATTTCAATTGACAACAATAAAACAATAAATTAAGGACAAGCTTCATAAAAATAAAAATATGTTAAATAAAGTATTATCTTTCTAATCAAATTTATCTCTAATAGAAAAATCAATAAATCCAAAATTATTAGTGCCTTAAATAAAAAATAGATGGCTATCTCTATGGAAAATAATTTTATAGATGATTGTAAAAAAAAGAACATAAATAATGCAGCAAGGCAGTTGTTAAAATGCAAATTATTTTCTAAATTTAATAACACCATTATGTGAGTCCAAATTTATTATTAAATAAAAAAGATAATAGTGTGGATTGAACTATAGGTGTTGAAGTTTCTTGAGATAAAGAGGAGAGTTGTGAACATGAGAAAAATATTGCCATAAGTTTTTTTTATTAAAAAAAAATCATGACAACAAAATTCAAGAAATTTCAAAACAAGGAAAATACATGTACATGCTAGACTTACTGTAACACCCTTTTCCCCTAGTTTGTAAAGGTAACTCGACTGGCCAAGAACTATGGCAAACTCATGAATGTGAATATGTGATGTAAATGGATCTTGAGGAAAAGGTCAATGAATGTGAATAACATTTTGAATTTATTGCAGGACCGCTGAGAGGGGATGTGCAGAAAAGAGACCACGATGGCGATGGAAGGCACCTGAAAAGGTGGCGTTAACTTCCACCAAGAATTAATACCGTATTTGGACTCCACTGGCCCGGAGAACCAAAAGCGGCTCGCTGGCCCTGAATTTAATGCCTTGTAGGTTGGCAGGTTGATGGCTTAATGAGGGATGGGGAGGTGAACCGCCTATCCGTAGAGTCGTCAGGCTTGATCAGCGCGAGGGTAATCGCACCACACGCAACCTCGCAAGAGGATAAGGCGTGGGGAAGAAGCGATTCGAGGGGGAAGACGCAAGGGGAACTCTGGCATTACGCAGAGTGAGTGATAGCAGGGAGGAAGGATTGCAACCTTCGCTCCTGGTCACTGGCAGACAGAGAAACGCAGTCTCACAGCATCATGGTCTCAGCTCGGGGGTGGCTAGTGGTAAATCCGTTGGGAGTCGCTACGCCTACGGTTGGGTGGAAACGAGCACCCCTCTCAGCAGTTGCACTCACTCCTGGTGTTATTTCTGATAAGTGTTTTACATATCGCATCTTGAAATTCATATGTTGACATATATGCTCATAAACTGTAAAATTGTGAATGACTGCAGTAAAGAATGTCTGTGCAGTGTTTTGATAAGAAAGGGTAGATATATGCTTATAACAGAAAATGAATGAATTGGCTCATGATTGATAAATGAATTTAATTACGCATAAGTTGAACCAAGTCAGACTTCCGACCCGTTCTCGGGAAGTTGTTTCCCCTTATCCATCTCCAGGGATGCCCCGGAATAGATCTCTTCACAGAGATTCCCTCCTTGGGAAGGTCTACCAAGAACCTGGAAAAATGACTTGAATGGGCAAGTCTTAATAACCCTGTACGAGGAGGAATGACCCTCTTAAAATCCCGAAGTAGCAGCGTAGGGATAAGTAACGAATCGACGGATGAGATCCTGTCGGAAGACCCATGGTCATTCACGACCGTCAGATTGACGAAAGTAACAAGGGCATTACATACCTTGCCCCTTTTTCTCTCTATCTTCATGAATAGCGATGAAATCGGGATCGTAGACCCCCCCAAGGTCCATGAGAACATTTGGACCGTTGATCTCTCCACATCCACGAAATAGTGGAAGAATGCGCGAGGTGGGACAGATCTGAGCCGTTAGATCGTAGCTAGAGAAACCCGACAACCGTTGGATCTGTTAAGAGATGTATGAGGGTTAAACCTTTGTGAACAGTAGAGGTAAAATCCCGATGAGAAGGTTGACCCATCGGGATATCGGTACTCAGGATATCGGAGTTCTCGAGGTCGAGAATATCGGGGCATTTCAAGTCCCGAAACAACGATATGATCTGAACCGTCCATTCACTTGGGACGCATGTCAGAGATCTGAAGGGAGTCGGAGTTCGGCATTTTGCGAGTCTTGAGGACAAGACTTCCGGAGCATCAGAAGTCGTGAAATCGCGAGGAGCGATCTGAACCGTCCATTCACTTGGGACGCGTGTCAGAGATCTGAAGAGAGTCGGAGTTCGGCATTTCGCGAGTCTTGAGGATAAGACTTCCGGAGCGTCAGAAGTCGCGAAATCGCGAGGAGCGATCTGAACCGTCCATTCACTTGGGACGCGTGTCAGAGATCTGAAGGGGGTCGGAATTCGACATTTCGCGAGTCTTGAGGACAAGACTTCCGGAGCATCAGAAGTCGCGAAATCGCGAGGAGTGATCTGAACCATCTGTTCACTTGGGACACGTGTCAGAGATCTGAAGAGAGTCGGATTTCGACATTTCGCGAGTCTTGAGGACAAGACTTCCAGAGCATCAGAAGTCGCGAAATCGCGAGGAGCGATCTGAACCGTCCATTCACTTGGGACGCGTGTCAGAGATCTGAAGGGAGTCGGAGTTCGGCATTTCGCAAGTCCTAGGGACGAGGTGTCCAGGACATCAGAAGTCGCGAAATCCCGAGAGTTAACCAGGACCGTCCATCAGAGGAGGACGCGCGGCAGCAATCTGAGCCATCGGGGAAAGTCCCGATAGGAAGTCGTCTATCGGCATTTGGGTCATCGGGATATTGGGTATCCCGGTGACAAGGTGTTTATGCAATTCGGAATCGCGAAGTCCAAAACCTCAATAAGGAGGAAAGTGCCAATGCGGGCCAGCTGTCAGCATAGTGGAGAATCGGGATTCAAGGGATCGACAATCCCGTGGGAAAATGCATTTCAACATTTGAAACCCCGAAGCCCCGATAGGTGGTATGATTGCGGTCATATAGAGGGAGGTCATGTGGACCAAAAGGTCTAGTCCAGGGGACTAGTGGAAGCTGACGTCATATCGGGATATCGGGGATTTCGAGGACAAAATGTTTATGCATTTCGACATTGCGATGTTCGAAACCCCGATGGGAGACAAGGCTGCGGTCTTGTGAGATAGGGGTCATGTGGGCCAGGAATCTAGCCTGGAGGGCTAACGGGAGTTGGAGCACATCGGGATTTTGAAGCCCAAAACCCCGAAGGAAGGATAAGGCTGTGGTCTTATGAATTAGCGGTCACATGGACCAGAGTTTAGCCAGGAGGAGCTAAGGCCGAAAGGAGCGCATCGGCAAGTCGGAGTTCGAGGATTCAAGAGGAAAGGAACTCTGGACATCGGGAAAGACGAAACCCCGAAACCCAAAACTGAATCGGGGAAATGTCACAGACGCGTGAAGAAGAGGCCGTGACAGGGAATTAAGGACCTATGGATCGGGTTTGGCATTTCAATGTTGCGAGGTTCAGGGATTCTCATTATTGAGAAATCAACGAAAAAGTTTGATTTTAGGTAGTGGGTGTCTTACACTTACCTATCCATCTGCATCTGCCATTGGATGCTAGACTTGCCTATCCAGTGTCTTGTAGCAGCATTTTCCCCACATTTATTGGATATGATGGTCTAGACGTAGGTACCTCGTACTCTTTGCTTCGCTTTTGCTTATAAATAAAGGAATAGAAGGACAATGTTTCTGTTGAATGCCTAGTTCAAAGGCATGGCATGCGCCGAGCTTGGAATGCGGCATAATTTCTTTAAGAACAGATTCAGAAAGGGGGCACAAATGGTACATAGAAGACAAGAGACAGGGATACATCAAAATATTGGTATTGGCACCTTCAAGGATTTAATACTTCTCTATACATAAAAACTCTGGTAAATTAAATATGGATCTCTACCAATGGTTATTCCGACCACTCAATTAATTAAATGCATAGTTCCCAACTAGAAAAAGTAGTGTGACATACACAAGTAAAATGTATTTCTTTGATGGCAAGCATTAATAGCATATATACACGAGTGGATCCCTCCACATAGAAATCCCAGATCTCTGCATATATGCATCCCCGTATAGGGGCACATACTGCCATTAAAACTCTGCTACAGTTTTTTAACCCTTGCCATAATCACTTTGCGAACATTAAAATAATGGAAACCATCGTAGAAGTCTTGCATTGAATGTTCACAAAAGACATGCTTATAAAAATAGGTCAACCTAATAATAAAGCAATAAAACAGAGAGACTTTTAACTCTATTATAATCCTTCCAAAAGATTCCAAAATGTCCCTAAATTCCATTACCAATTGAGATTTTGTTAAATCGTTCCTGAATATAGTGCCCAAACTCTATACAAACACTGCAGATCCAAGGACATGTATATTCAAGACAAGATTATAAATCCTTTTCCATAACAGAACATTGAACAATAATAACATCTACACATTGTACATATACCCTAACCCTAGTGTATATGCCATAAGTAAACTGTACCTGTAAAAAACGATTGGAATTATTGGTCGGCCCTTAGCAGGGGAACCGCACACTTGAGCCCACAACCACACTCAGGACATATATAGAAGTTGCAAACGGGGAACGAAGCCGAAACTACTCCCATGTAGAAATACAGTTCGTCTCCATCCCGAATCGCTTCGCCAATTAAGACCCAAAAGAACAAGACCTTGACGCTGACTCGCGTCAATTTCCTGATCGCACCGGTCGATCCGGCTCGTGATTTGGCTCCTGTACTTCAATTGGTAGTCGGTATCGAGGTCGAAACTGCATGGACTCTCGAGGTAAATGACGAAGTTGCCGTCATCGAAATTTAGAGTGTAGGCTCCCGCGTTCGTGGGTAAAATTCCCCTCGGGAAGCCGAATTGCTCCAAAATTGTGTAGGCCGAGAGCTGCTCGGAGGATTTTGCGGAGCAGAATAATAAAGTGAAGGAGAAGAGTGATAACATCAGGCAATAGAGTTGCCTGCAGGAAGCCATGGCTTGTACAGAGAGATAGAACCGACCCTAAATTTTCTGAGGAATTGTGGAGAACAAATTGGGGGGATTTGGAAATTATTGGGCAGATGGGGTTTTATAAGGTCGGTGCCCACCACCGAGAGTCGTGAAGAGTTGGGCACAGATGATGATTAATGACGGCCAATCCAGGGCTCCCATTAGTTATTTTATCGAATGCTTAGCTTATATTTTTCAACCGAGTGTGGCGCGACCACACTGTGGGCAAACAATGACGGTGGCACACTCCACGAACTCACGAAATTACCATGGAAACCCAAATTAGTATGACAGGCATTTTAAAAATCTAACCCTTCACATGAATTTTTTTTATTTTGTTTCACATTTTTCAAGAAAATGACAAAAACAAAAGCCAACATTTTTTTTACGGCCAAATATTTTCTTATACTTTTGGGACGTGCTGGAAGGCCTTTGACGGGCCGTGACGTGTTCAATTTTGAACCCTGGCGGGGAGGTGGTGGGTCTTAATCATATTTATTTATTTTTTAAATGAATTTTAAACTATGATAATTAAGAAAATAATTTTTCTCTCCACCGAGGTATTTAGTTGATGAGGGCCAATAGAAAAATAAAAATATAAGTTTTTGAAAATCATAAAAATAATTTTTAAATTTTCAAAAATAAAAATAATCTACAACATATGATAAAATTTATAAAAATGATACACAATGTACCACTTAATGTTACAAAACAGACATATTAATAGGCAGTCAACGATAGTTGACCACTGCGTGAATGCTATAGTCCCTGAGCCGGAAGCAGGGACTAATAATTAGGGGATAAATCTCATATAGACATAAATGAATCACCATTGCGTTAACTAGAGATAACGATTGGCAAAAAATAATAGGAAACTAAACTCAACTCAACTAGATCATGACATAAATGAATCACCATTGCATTAACTAGAGATAACGAGAGGCAAAAAATGATAGGAAACTAAACTCAACTAGATCATGGATGGACTAACGACAATCCTAAAGCACTTTACATCAGATCATTGACATAAAGGACATGCCTTTAATTTGAAAGAGCCATACCCGTGTCACCCTGGTTAGAGAACAAAAAATACCGGAATGGAAGTTAACCATAAATGAAAACTTAAACATAACATGTAATATGTAGTGTGGTAATCATAAGAGAAGTGAAAGGGGATACATAAACATTCTTTGTAATAACAGGGCCCTAACCACCCAATTTGTTGACAAAAGAACTAGTAAAAAACCAAAGAGCATACCCATGCTCAAATAAATATGGGGTTGCAGAGAAAGGCCAAAACACCAATGCCACACACCATGCCTTACTAAATCACAACAACAACTTGCATGCAAAAATGTAAGAGCTTGAAGATGATGTGTTGATTGGACAAAAGGTCGTGACAAAACAACAAAATGATGAAAACCAACATTCCTTTTGGAATATGCCACCACTGTTTGCCAATATTAATGATATGTATAGAAACAAAGGAAGCTACATTGACTTGATGTGATTGGCTAAGAGAAGAGGGTAGATTGAAAAGGTGGATGGTAAGACTACCACTTTGCTTGTTAGGCCTTCGTGCTCCTTGCTCCTTGTTATATTACCTTCATATTTTTTATTATCTAAACTTCCCTTTTAAGTGAATTCAAGCTTCATGTTATAACATAGACTAGACTCATCAATACATCTTTAATTACTCATTCATAATCATGCATTCCTCCATAGATATTCCTCCTTTCTTGTGTTCATCCCATATATTTTGGAGAAATCTATGAGGTGATTTGAAATGGACCGCTATATAATTTGTTATCTATTTTGATATTTTATGGGTGGAAAATTTGGAGCTATTGGCTTGTAGGGCCCATTTTAGGGGTAGGGCTTGTTTTGGTGATGTGGGGTCTAGAAATTTTTGGAGCTTGTTTGAGGCATCAAATGAAATTTTTTAGGGTCAAAACTTTGTGAATGGAGTTCAAGCTTGTCAATGTTGTTCCCTACGTCAAGAGATTTCCAATGGCATAAATATCTCGTTGGTGCTTTCACAGGTGGTCATTTTCAATTTGTTTGGAAACCCTGTGTAATAATGTTTTAAACTCGACGTTTCGAGCTAAGTAGCATAATCCATTTTCAGGAGGAGATACCCTATAGTTCTCACTTAGATTTCTAACCCTAATTTATTAATTAATAATGTTCTTACACCCTAAAAAAGGTAATCATTGGATCGACTCTTTAGGGTAATACATTTTATTACTTAATAGCAATTTTAATCCGGTTGATAATAGGTGCCCAAGATTTACATAATTTCCAACCAACATCACAATTGATATTATTTGAGTGTTTTTCAATTTCTATAGCTTCTTTGACCCGTCTTTTTGTGTAATGATCAATATTGACGATGACTTCTGCATTTTCTAGGCAGATGTGGTGTTTGGAGGCTATGGAGTGCTCCACCAATGCAGATTTCTATGTATGATGTCTATTACGTTCTTTTAGCCTTGTTTGAACATAGTTACCAGTCTCGCCAATATATACCTTTCCGCACTCACATGGGATGGAATACACACCTTTATTCTTCTTTGGTTCTATTTGATGGTATTGAGTGGATGCCACGTTAGATTCTATTACTCACACATGTGGAGCTAGGCATGTGTGGAATTTTAAAAATATTCTAGAGGGTCCAAAACCCTAACCCCAATTGGGAGTTGAGGCATGCAAAACTCCTAACCCTAACCCTAAACAATTATTAATACATTGTTAGATATTGGGCCTATAGGAAATGAAGGGGTTCCATTCTTATTGTATTGATTATTGTTTCAAGTTGAGCAAAGTAAGGGAGTGAGATATTGGAGTAGAACCTAGGAAGTAGAAGATCTTGTAGTAGCCTTACAAGCCATTGTGTCCATGGAAACTCCATAATGAGTCCACTTTTTTTGTATTTGCATTTCATAATTGAGAAGAAAAGAGCAAGGCATAATCCTCAGCTTTTGGATGGGTTTTTCTCGTATTGGATTTTTCTAGGGTATATCTTGTGTTCATTGTGTGTATGGTGTATTATTTGCTTTAGCTTCTTTCTTTTTAGTTTCAATTTATTTTAGTATCTCACGTGCTAAGATAGTAATATTAAATCTCAATCTTAAGTCAAAGACTACGTAACGAGAGTTTGGATAAACTTGTAAGATTTGTTGTGATTTCGAGTGGAATATCCACGATAGTTTACATATCGTGAGGGGCCACCTCCTCCTAAAATTTCTCATCCTCTCAAAGCTTTCCCTTTACGTTGCCACTCTTTAGGGTTCTTCCGAGGAGGTTAGGGGTGGCACAACCTAAATGCTTGTGTATTGCTAGCTACCAGTTCAAACCATTTAACCACTTGCCTACCCTTTTATCCTTTGCCTCGGGGCTATGAGAAACACCCTTTTCTCACTTTTCCCACTTGATAATTATGTTGGTTGATCAACCATTCACTTTGCATCTCAATTTGCCTCTCACTTTATCAAAATCTTGAAAACCCAACTTAGTTTCCAAGCATTGCCTTTATTTGGAAAGAACATTGGTTTCATCATAAGTCCAATTCAAATGGGATTATACTGGAAATAAATGAACTCAGTTAACCATATCATTCCATCCTTGCTATTGGCTTTCACTCCTTATAATAGTTTGCTCTGCATAAAGATGGTTTATGAGACATTACCCACATAAAAAAGTTTACCAATTTAAAATCGACTTTAAAATGTGAGTTTTCAAATTGGTATAATAACATCCTTCCTCACGTCCAGACTAACATTACTATGATTTCAATAATCATAAATCTCCGCACAACAATTTCACTGCTAAAGTTATAGAGGTGTACATACCCTACGTTCCTCTGGATTTGAACCTATAACCTCCTAGGAGGAAACACATGTTCGTAATCATTACACCCACAATTGTTATACATTAATGATTACTTGATTATTTATTAAGCTTATTTGAAAAATTATTGAGTCATTAATAAAAGTTATATTACATGAAAAATGTATAAAATTCAAATATAAAATGAATATTTGTCATGTAGTATTATGACTTTCATAAATCTATAAAAAACTTTTACAAATACCATGGTATTGTTTTTGTAACAACTAGACACCAAACTAGTGTATGAGACCTCCTGTTTGTGGGACAAGAGACCCATACCCCATTGTTTGTGGGACAAGGGACCCCCTCCGTGCTCTAAAGTCTAAGGAGGTATACATACCCTACCCCGTGATTTGAACCTGTGACCTTTTAAAAGGAAACACATATTCTTAACCATTAAGCTAAGCTATAAGATATTTATATCAGAGAAACAACCCTATACCAAACTTATATATATATATATATATATATATATATATATATATATATATATATATATATATAATAATGATGATGATTAACGTTCACTAAGACCGAATTGGTCTATCACACCTTAAGAGGGTAAGTGATTACTTGAAATTCAATTGCTTTTAATCTTCAACCTTCTTAGTGTCACAAATGTGACACACTCTTTCATCCCATGACATTTTAGGAATTGACCAATGCCCAATTTCACTATGAAGCTTATGAGAATTTGTTCTTTTCATTTTTCGGGTAAGTGATTACTTGAAATTCAATTGCTTTTAATCTTCAACCTTCTTAGTGTCACAAATGTGACACACTCTTTCATCCCATAACATTTTAGGAATTGACCAATGCCCAATTTCACTATGAAGCTTATGAGAATTTGTTCTTTTCATTTTTCATTTTTCATATATATATATATATATATATATAAAGCTATTAAAACGTACTAAGCGCGACTAGTCCTATGACCCTATTTTACATACACCGTTTATCTAAAAATATCCATCTTCTCTTTTACCCGATCTTCATCAATGGACGCGTTTCCAGATGAGATATGGACTTGCATATTCGAGATCGGCATTGAGCAGAACATCTTGAGTTACAGGGATTTGTCATCTATTGCAATTTCTTCGCGGCGCCTTTGCAGGTTAAGCAGCCAGAACTGTGTGTGGAAATTGCTGTGGGCTAAAGATTTCCCCACCGACGCCGATTCCGGAGCTTTTCATCAGAAATACAAGTCCATCTACAGACTGAAGTGAGTATAAATGTTCAGTATTTTGTGGGTTTTATAGTTATTCAGGTTTTAGACCGGAAAATATTTGCGCGCTCTAGAATAATATGTGCGAGTCTCCAAAACCTATGATTACAGGATTCAAACCAGAAGAATAATTTTGCCATTATTTTTAGAAGTTATGGTTTGTTCGCTTATGGAGAAAAACTGAATTGGGAATGATCAGTGAATCGGAAATGATATAGGAATCAATATATTTAAAAGAAAATATTTGTATGTTTATTTTTAAGCGTCTCCTTTAGACTACAGAAGCATTTCTGTTGGCCCCAATACTTCACACAACACAAACGGTCGCATTTTCCGCGGGCGAGAGGGCACTCAAAGGAAGAACAACTAATTACAAAAGCTTCCAAACAACTATTTACAAAAGCTTTTTTTCTATTAAGCTGCAGCGAAAGAATGGTACTCTTTCAACAAAATTCCATATCACTTGCGTCTGCGCTAGGACTTTCACCTGACCCCAACCTATTAGAATTATGGGGATTTTCAACTGTTTACGCGACTCCAATCTAGGTTCACATATTTCTTATAAAAATTATTTCTTTTTGTAGAATCTTCTAATTTCCCTGGTAAAGGAGTTGGTTGGAGATCCATCCTCCACGCAACGCTGAAGAGCAGGACCTGATAAATACAGGGCACAAGTCTAGACCTTGCTAAACCTTGCCAAACGAGGCATTGGTTCAAACTTCAATGTTAAGGTGGATGGAGTATTAATCTGTTCACCAAAGTTTCATTTTTGTTGTGGCTTGTTTTATTAAAAATGGCATGGGTTATAAAAGGATAAGGCCAAATGTAAGTTTTGGGTGATTTTGTGAACTGGCACCTGAGCCAAAGAAAGGCCGTTCCATTCAGTCGAGTTATTCAGGGTGTGTTTCTCGAAGCACTTCCCCAAAACAGAAGTCTAAATCCTAGCTCAGTAAACGTCAATTGTTGCTGAATTGAATACTTTAGTGAGTCTCAGCAACTGTTTCGGCAGGTAGAAATCTGCTTCTGGTTTCCAAAATGTTTCCAGTTGCCAGAAACCGCATCAGCCGTACATGGAAACTGCTTGACAGTTTTTGGTGGTTTCCAAAAACATCTAAGGTAGTTTGTCGAGTGTTTTCCGAAACTGCTAGCAGGTTTAGCAGTTTTTCACTTTTAAAAAAAAAATCTCCAAAATGAGAAAGAAAAGACCCCAGACTGATCCTAAATTGCCCACCAACCTTAACATGAGAAACAAAAGCCATTTGAAATAAAGGTTAAGCCCTTTTCTGAGTTCAATACGAACCATTTTCTGAGTTCAGTACTCACTTTAGTGCTACCCTACCCTTCTTTACGAAAGGGGTCATTCTTGAGGAGAACTTTTTTTAACTTTTTTTTTTACAAGATGCTTCCTATTATCATTTTTTTCTACAAGATGCTTCCTATTATCATGTTTTTTTTACAAGATGCTTCTTATGCTTCTTATTATCATGTGAAGCAAGCATGCTTTTCCCTACAATAGTTGGCTTACAATATTTAGAATTAGTGTAGTTGGCTTACAATATTTAAAGAAGATCATTTCAGTTTTTTCCACAGAAAGTTTTCACAATTATATTAAAATATAATTTTTGTTCTCTTCTCGAGAAGTTACATTCTGAGATAAACAAAACCAGGGAAGAATTCTACAATCTATGCTGATCGTTGTCAATCTAGCGCTGTCGGCCAACAATAATTTATGCAGAAAGTGGAAATGTAAGATATAGGTCCGATAGTCCTACGGGGAAAATGAGGTGAGGAAGTCCGGACTATTGCTTTGAATCTGTGCTCTGCAAAGAAAGATATCAAAAGTCTGATCAGATCACTGTTTTGTAGCTGGTGCCCGCCCTAAAATATCCTTAGAACATGGGAGGGGCCCTCGTGCCCGTCCACCCAGAGATTGTAGGTGATGATGCCGACTTTTTTCTTGAGTGCAGCCTTGGAGAGTAAGTCGGCTTCCTTGTTGTTTTCTCGGTAGGTATGTTTGAATCTGAGCTTGCTCAAAGTTGATTGAAGCTGCTTGATCCTATCCTTCCAGCCCAAGAGTGCAGAGATTTGTAGCTTGCCCTTGTTTATCAGCCAGTCTATGACTATGCGGGAATCCCCAAACAGAAGAAGTGTATCAATATTTAGTCTGGAAGCCAGATGGAGAGTGGCCCAGGCACCCAATAATTCTTCCTTGGTGTTGGTACCCTGTTCGTAGTTAAAAGTCCATCTGCAAAGTGTGTTTGATGAGATACATATCAATCCCTTTGCACCACTCTGCATGCCATTTGTCTGAGCCGCTCCATCGAACCAACCTGTGGGAGTCTCCTCCGGAGTGTGGAACTTGTGCTTGGTTTTTTTTCCCTCTTTTCTTGGGTGAATGGTTGTCCAGGAGTTATACAAGCCAAGCGATTTAAAAGCCACAATGCTGGTTGATGGAGTCCTATTTTCAAAAATATTTTTGTTTCTTTCAAGCCACACAAACTAGCAGATCGTAGGAGGGAGGTTTAGTGAGTGGCGAGCGATTTTTGACCAGTTTTCGTAGCAGGCTGCTAACGAGTACCCATCCCAGATAGTGTTTAAATTGAGGGTTGCAAAAATTCTGTCCTAGACTAATCGGGTGAAGGTGCAGTTGATGAAGATGTGCTGCACTGATTCTTCTTCTCTGTTGCAAAGGTGGCAGATGCTGGGGTCGACCCAACATTTTCTTTGGAGGTTGTCCCAGGTGTTGATCTTGTTTTCAAGTGCAAGCCAAGTGAAAAGTTTTAACTTGAGTGCTAAGTTCCAGTTCTAAAGATTGTGCCTCCAACCTCCGACGGTGTTATGCCAGATGTTGTTAGTGATCGCTGTGTATGCATTTTTTGCAGACACGAGACCCGAGCAGTCGCCCCCTGTCCACATCGGCTGGTCTTCTCTATCTTGGATTTCGATGCTTGCGCGCGAGAGATTCAGACAAAAAATGTTCCATTCGAGAGCGTTGTTTGCACCTAGTCCAATTTCATGGCTAGTTTTCCAACCATTTAAGAGAAAGCCAGTGCTGTAGCTCCCTATCGCTTGAAAGAGGTACCTGACGTTTTTTGAGTTTAGGGAGGAGATCAATTGTGGGGAGAGGTACGAGTCCTGTTCCATCCCAATGATACGATCTTGGCCAAGGATGATGGAATGCCCTGAGCCTGGGTTCCAGCAGAGAGATTGAGTGATCCAGCTTACGAATTTGGTTAGATTTCTCCAAAGCGGCGAGGCTGATCTTGAAAAGGGCGTTTCTGTCCTGAGCCTGGAGTCCACTGAGACATGGGGCGGGTACTTATCCTTAATGACTGAGTGCCATATACCTGTTTGTGTTAAAACATGCCAAAGTGTGTTGGCCACCAGTGCTTGATTGAAGTGGGAGAGGTTCCTCATCCCCCAACCGCCCTTTTCTTTGAGTTTTGCTAGTGTTTCCCAGTTGCAAAGGTGTTGGCGACTGTGATCCGTGCAGCCCGACCAAAGGAAATTGAAAGACAACTTCCTTAGCTTGTCAAGCATCGTGACAGGTATCGCTGCTAGCGCCATCCAGAAAATAGGTTGTCCTTCTAAAACCGCTTTGATAAGGGTGAAGCGACCTCCTAAGGATAGCCAGCGGTTACACCAGTGACCGATTCTTTTCTCAATTTTTGTGATGAGCCAGTTCCAATCAGTAGGCTTGAGTGATTCGACTTTTAAGAAGTAGCTGAGGTATTTGAATCCTTTGGAGAGGTGTACAAAATTATGAGGGAGGAGGTCTTTTAGTAAAGCGAGTGTTTGGTCTTCAAGATTGGCGTAATGGAAGGCCGTTTTGTCCCAATTTATCAAAAGTCCCGAGGCATTGCAGAAGGTCTGTAGCAGATCTTTGATTTCCATCCATTCCTGTATTGAGCCATTGGTCATGATTAGTACATCGTCGACGAATAGGAGGTGTAAGATCCTGACAACTCTGAAAACTTTTATCCCAAAAATCTTCCCTTTTGATTGAATTTTTTTGAGAAGTAGTTATAGGCCTTCCATGACCAGTATGAACAATAGTGGGGAGAGTGGGCAGCCCTGCCTCAAACCTCTGCCACTACGAAAGAAGGGGGAAGTTTCGCCATTCACCAGGACTGAAAAATTTGCAGTGGTCACGCCGCACATGATCCACCTAATTGAGGATTGACTGAAGCCAGCTTGAGTCAGGATTAATCTAAGGAAATCTCAGTGAATGCAGTCAAAGGCTTTTTTTAGGTCTAATTTTAGAATGAGTGCCTTTGATTTTTTTTCCTTGATGCTGTACTCCTGTTCTGTGCCAATGGCGTCTAAGATCCGTCTTCTTTTTAAGAAACCCAACTGTTTGCCCGAAATTGTCCTCGAGAGGATGGGCTTGATCCTGTTTGCAATGATTTTTGTGATCAGTTTGTAGCAAAGATTGCATAATGCAATCGGTCTGTAGTCCCCAATAGTGGAGGGATTGTTTTCTTTGGGGATGAGTGTCAGGAATGTCGAGTTCAGGGCGCCTATGACTCTTCCTTTGATTCTGGAGTTTGCCACAAGATCCAGCAGGTCGGTCCCAACCAAATCGAAGAAGTGTAGAAAAAATTCTACAGTCCAGCCGTCAGGGCCTGGACTTCTATCTTTGTTGAAGGAATTAAGAGCCCCCAAAACCTCCTGAAGCGTGCATGGACTGTCCAGAATGTTTGTGTCTTCCACTGTGACTAACTGTGGGAATAGTCTGGCAACGGATACAGAATCCTGTGGACGGATGTGTGTGGACGCCTCATAGAAAGAATTGAAGTGTGTAGTGACCGCGGTCTTTAATGCTAACTGTTAAGAAGCTGTGTGGGGTATCTATTTCATCAAAGTCACCCAGAGTAAGGTATCTATTTCACCAAAATCACTTAGGGCTTACACATTCACTTGAAATGGCCCACTTGCATGGATGAGACGGCTCAAAGGGGGCGAACATATCTCTGGAGGATTTGAACTTCAGTAGGGGTATATACTATATACCCCTACATTACCATCAAACCAAACCCTTGTTAACATTGGGAACGATTATTTGGAATGCCATAAGAGGCTTTCTGTTTTGTGGAAACGACAATGTCATGCCATATATCATATATGGGAATGCTGCTCCATTCAATTTGGCTGAGATTACAGCTTTAAGATCAGATTTTGCTGCACCTAAGCCAAAGGAAATATACAGTGCAGCTCCTTGGGGTGTGTTTTTCGAAGAACTTCCAACTAAAAAACAAAATCTAAAATGTGATTCAGTGAATCTTCTGTATTTCGTTTATTATTGAGTTCAATACTCTTTTTTAGATTACCTTCATTAGGAAAGGGGCCATTCTGGGGATGGTTGGATGGTCTGACAGTCTGGGACAAAGTATCTGGAATGCTGTAAATATCGAGGTTGTGCCACATAAAGGGATGCTACACCATTTGATTTGGGTGAGATTGCCATTTTTGGATAAAATATAGTCGCATCTTAAGCCAAAGGAAGTATGCAGTGCATCCGTGTGTGTCTCTCGAAGAATTTCTAACCGAAAAAAGCTCTAAACCTCGACTTAACTAGGGTCTTGTTGAGTTCAATGGTCTTTTTTTTTGGCTCCCCTTCACTATGAAAGGGGTTATTTTTGGGATGGTTGGAGGTTCTGATCTGGCAGAAATATTTGGAATGCCAGAAGATTGATCGGTCTTTTTTTCAGAAATGGCGATGCCGTGCCACATAATGGGGATGCTACTCCTTTTGAGTTTTTGGTAAGAATGCGGTTTTTAGATCAGATTTGGCCACATTGTTTTTAATGACCATCTTAAGAAAATATGTATATTCTCTTGAGATTGGAGCCAATGCGGACGTCTTGGCTCTCCTCACCCATTTAAGGCAGGGTAATGGCTCAATGATTCTCGATGTATTCTTTATTGTTCAGTAATGAAATATAAGATTCATTTTTGATAAATAAATATGGTGTTATCTTCAAATAGTTTGTTGTGTTTTAGTTATACGTTTGCATTATTAATTGGAAGGAACCATGGGATGCCCATATGCAGAGGTGTTTGAGTGCCCCTTGTTCTAGTAACTTGGGTCCTTTTGAGGGTTCTAGATTTTTTGCACACAAATAATAATGGGGAATTAAACTTGCAACTACTTGGTTAGGTTTGAAATTTGACATTCACGTTTGCCTGTCAGCATGACCTTTCGCAATTTACTGAATTTTTCGCATCAATTTTATTTTGGACAAAAATCCGAAAAGATCATTTATCTTCACAGGTTACATTTGTTCATATTTCTTCTATGCATCCAAGTTTTATGCTCGAAAGTATACAGGATTCAAAAGTTCTTAAATAGAATTGAAATTCTTTATTTCAGGATATATTTACTACAAAAATTGGCAAGGATCTGATATTTTGATGGATAAATTGACCATTTCAATTCTTCTACTTTTCTCTATTTGTAACCTGCCAAGCATTAGAGTGAATCCAAATTTATTCACGCATGGATATATAGTAGATTTTGTTGTAAGTATAATTGTCGGTTTCTTGTGTGTGGGTTGGCAAGCTTATCAATTTTTTGTGATGTAATTTGTACAAAAGACTTATGTTTTGGGAATATGCAACAGGTTTGAAAGAGTAAAAGCAGTGAAAGTTGCTGCACATAAGAGGTTGGTATTAAGAATTCAAAGCCAGGCACTTGTTCTTGAGAGGGAGTGTAAGGATCTAGAAACTCAACTGCAGGAAGAAAAGAAAAGACACAACTCTACTTTGGTAGAATTCAAAAACCTTGAAAGGGCAAGGTACGTCTCAGTTTTTCACGTACTGTCGTTTTCTTCTATTCTAGTTATAATGATAAATGGTGTGTTGATATTTTCCTATGGTCCTGTAAGGTAGAGTGAACCATTATTAAGTGTGTTACTCCCTCTTAAGGATGGAATCACTGTTAAGCATATTTCTTCTTCCCTATGCTTTTAAGAAGCTGTAGGTGTGTTATTGTTTGCTAGAAGGCCAAACATAATATTCTATTCATGTCCATGTTTAACATTTTAATGCTATATTGTGGTTCTGCTCTGCAATTCTGATGTAAATTAGATTTCTTATTTATAATATACTGCATTTTCTGTGAAAGAAATTAAAAAAAGGTGCAGGACCTGATTTTATTCTACTTTCAAGCTTTTATTAACATTCAATCTAAAATCTAGAAAACGGTAAATATTAAAGTTCATGATATTGGTATCTTGTTGTGTTTGTAGGCAATCCTCTATAGCATTAAATGTTTGGCAACCACAATTTGTTCGAATGGCACAGAATAATGTTCTTGAACATACTCCAGTGCATACAGATTCTCGTATACACTCACTAAAGATGGAGATGCGTGTTTGTAAAGAGCGCATTGCAAGATTCACCAGAAGTATTGTAAGAATTTTAATTTTTGTGCCACGTTTGAGTCGATAAAGTTTGTTTGAAGTTGCTGGATATAAATTGTATCCCTACTGTTTTGCATAATGTTGAATGCTAAATACATATTTAAATATGGACAGAATGAAAAACAGAGTATGATGGAAAGAGTCAAGAGGGAGCTGGAAGCCTTGACGTACAAACCATTGAAAGAATCTTATGATGCTTCTTCCAAAACATGCTCTGAGGTGCGCAGAAAGAAGGCAAAAATAATGGAACAGAAGAACAAGGATGTATCAAATCTGACTTCTATGCCTTATGAAACTGATATGACTTACTGCAAAAAGGGACATTGATATTCAAATTTCAAACTATAAGCACTGTATTTTAAATTAATCCATCATTCACTTATCCATAGCCATTTTATTATTCATTTAGACGTTAGAAATTTTCTTAAATTAATCCATCATTCACTTATCCATAGCCATTTTATTATTCATTTAGATGTTAGAAATTTTCAATCCTACAAATTGGGTTCATGTGTTTTAAATATTTTAGTGGAATGAAAACTTCCGGGGATTGTGCAATATCATACTTATGAAATCTACTAACTCGAGCCAAAATTTTATATTTAACAACAATAAGATTGCAGGTTTCTGTCCTTGTAATACACTAAAGGGGTATCAGGATGTGAGTTCATTCTCGGCTCTGATATTAAATGTAGAAAAATGGTGGCCGATAAGTTTATTTAAGAGAAACAATGGTAACAGATTTTTAAGAAAAAATAAATTGAACGACGACACAGAGATGCAATACACAAAAGATTTACCTTTGAAACCCTTTGTCAGAAAACCAGGGAATTCAGAGCTACACCTCTTTTGCATTGTATTAACAAAGTAGTTCACAATACAATATATAGGTATTTTGCGGCATCATTCAATCCTAATCCACTAAGTGGTATTAAATTACAATGGGCATAAAACCACCCAAAACGCTCTTTAGGACTCCATTTATTTTCTTGGAGGGCTTTTGCTATAGAACCCACTCATGGGGGGTTGTTGGCTCCCCATACCCCCCAACCAAGGTCGCAACCCCAAGCCATGTGTGTTGGGATGCACAGTTTTTACATGCAAAGATTACAACACATCCAACATTCTTCCACTTGTCAAATACTTTGCATAAGGGTCCCATGCATACATAAAATCAACTACTTGGGGCGTTTATGCCCATTGATTCTCTGCACCAAGAAAACTTCTCAGTGCAAATGTTGTACAATGAGTTTGCAACAATTTTAAGGTATCAACCTTCTCCAACAAAACATTGTTGTCTTCAACCATGTCTCTTGCAAAATGATACTACCCATCAATATGCTTCATCTGAGTATGATAAGTAGGGCTTTGCTAGATAGACGAATTGCACTTTCACTGTCACAATTTATCCTTGCAACTTTTTGTATGAAACCAACATTTGGGCCAACCTTTGCAACTATACAATGTCCCTACTTGCATGAGTGGCAGCCATGTACTCGACATTTTTAGTGAGTGCAACCACAACCTGTGTCTTGTTTATCCAACTATTATTCCATTGAATAGGGTTAATACATAACAACTTGTAGATATTTAATGATCAAAATCTTGCCCACTTTGCATCTGCAAAGCCTTGTATATCCACTACTTTGTTTGGTCTAGGACTTCCTTGGTCGTAGAATGCATAATCTGAAGATCTTCTTTACAATTGTCCATTGTTCCTTCCTTCGGTTTGACATATATTTGCTCAGAATTCCTACTGTATGGGTAATATTTGGTCTAGTAAAAGTCATGTCATACACTAAACTTCCAACAATGCATAAGGAACTTGAGAATTTCCTCAACATCTTCTTGGGGGCACTATTCTACAAATAAACTTAAGGCAACAAGAATAGGAGTATTAACATGTTTATATTCTCGCATTTATTCACAATGCTTGCACCAAGCTTGCACACTGTTCCGATTTGAACTCCTCTTTCCAACACTATATCTCAAACCACCCCGTTTTCCCCCAGTCTGTAATTATAACCATGTCTTAGTGTTGCCATGAGTCTGACAACATATATTGGTCCATTTTAAGATTGGATAGAGAATAACAAAAAATGTAAATGTGTTTAATAATAATAATAATAATAATTTAATTTTAAGGTCCGACCAAGCCAAACACCAAATTGGTGTATGAGACCCCTTTGTTTGCGGGACAAGGGACCCTCGCTGCACAACGACTTGACTGCTAAAGTCTACGGAGGCGTACATACCCTACCCCCCTTTGGATTTGAACCCATGACCTTCAAGGAGGAAACACATGTTCTTAGCCATTAGGCACACTCGATTGTTTAATAAAGAAAACCAAATAACTGACTAAAGGATGGAGCACTGGTACTAACTATGATATCACGAGAGGGAAGAGTGAGGGGGCCTAGAGGGGGGGGTTCATCATGCTAGAGGATCCCAAGCCACCTTACTGAATTATTATTTTGGTAAATAACCGTGTATTTCTTTTTTTCCTAATTTCAAGGCCAATCATTAAATGAAAGTATGGTTGGGAAGTTGAGGAAGTACTCTCAATGTAAATGCATAGAGTGGGTGTTAGAATTAGGGAAAAATTGAAAATCAATTATGCTTTAAAATTTTTGTTCACTAGATCAGCACATAAGAGAAAAGATACAATCAGATCTAAATTAAACTTTGAATATAAACAAAATTTTTGAGTGTAAAAACAAACCTTTATCTTAGCTCCTGGTCAATGAAGGATGTACCTGTCACATGTGTGTATGTAGACCTCTAGAATATGCTCAAAAAATTAGTTTAGGTTCATGGATCAAACCTCTAGGGTTTGATCTCTGTCATATGGACTACAGGACAATTTTGCCAAGGTATAAACCACCAAAAGATGCTGTGCATAGCTGAGACAACAACAAGAAGTACTCCACAAGAAGGGACAACAAGAACACCACAAAATGAAACAACAAGATCTCCAAAACTGAAACAACAAATCCTCCACGACTGAAACAACAAACCCTCCACAGAAAAGAAGACAACACAGGATAAAAACCCCAACACAAGGGAAAACAAGTAGTGGAACCCTCACAGTAGACTTAACTCTGGAATCAACAGTCAAGAAGAGGAGGCCGCGACACCTTTATCAGGTCCATGGCTCCTTAGATTGAAATGGGAGCCAAGAAGGGAGGCCACGACACCTTCCCTCAGGTCCGTGGCTCTCCTAAGCATATCCGACAATCAAAGGAGACACCAACAACTCCTCATACATCAACAAATAGAAGATGAAGCTCCCACTCAACACAAGACCAATCAAATATTTCAGATCTGAAACTGATAAATCAAAAGGAGAGGTTGCACCATCACAAGGAGAGAGAAACTGAGGTAGCCGCAACAATAGGAGAGTGAGAGAGTGTGTGTAATAAAATGCTAGAGGGTAGGGTTCTTTTTATAGCTAGGGAGAGGGGTTAGGGCTAAAATAAAATATAATTAAATATTGACAATTAATTAATATAAATATTAATTAAATGTCAATTAAAATTAAATTAAATTATAAAAACCCCAATCACATAAAACAAGAGGGAAAACAAGACAACAAGGTGGAACCTTTTAAGACAAAGTCAAGGGGGTTCCATAATGCCGAAACATGTCCACATGAGTCTCATAATGACCTATAAACTTTATCATCACTGCATAAGAGGGTACATCAACAATGTGGTCAAGTCCATCTTCATAGACACTCCTAGGTCTCATGGACCATCTCGGGAGAGAGGAAGAGGATCACACATCAACACATCTTGGTATTTCACCAAGATCTACCTGGTCCAAGACCAGGTTGCCCCAGAACACATATGGGGGCCCTAGAACACATCTAGGGTCTTATCCACCAAGGTAAAAAACCAAGGATCAACCCATGCATTAAGCAAGGGTTACCTGGAACACATCCAGGGGCCCTAGAGTCATCTAGGGACTTGCATCAACCGCCAAGGAACATATCGAAGGATCAATCCAAGCACCGACAAGGATTTCCTTGAACACATCTAGAGGCCCTAGACACATCTAGGGACTTACATCAAACACTAAGGAACATATCCAAGGATCAATCCAAGCACCAAGAAAGGATTCCCTGGAACACATCCAGGGGCCCTAGAACACATCTAGGGACTTACTGCTTGGTCCTAGACCAAGAACCCCAGTCATAGACCGGGGGTCCTCACTGGGGTCCTTTGCCATGGCTCTCACTGCTTGGTCTCTTACCAAGAAACCCAGGAGTGTACTAGGGGCCCTAGTCCTCAACTAGGGTCTTATGCCATCCTCTAGGAGAATGGCTCTTGTAGCTGCATTAATTTCAACAGTGGGGCTTGTACGTCCATGGAAAATCATGGACAACTCGAGTCGCATGAAGAAATTGAGAACCTTTGGGGAGAAGGGAGCGGGTGCTGGTAGAGGAATGCACATACATGCAAAGAAAGAGTTCAATAAGCATAAATGTGAGAAGGGCATAGAGGAACATGTTGGTTGTTGTGTGTAGAGGTAGAGCTTGTGCTGGAAGGAAATGTTGAAGTTTTGCAACTTCTGGCAGTTATTCTCCATAAGAAAATACAAAGAAACCATTATAGAAGACCCTAGAATGCACTATAAAGAAATAAAAAACAAGATCAAGTCGATGCCATTGAAGCATTGAAGAAACACTTGTAAAAGCAACAAAGAAATAAAATGAAGTTAAAAGACAAAAATAACAAATCGACCCTGCCAATAAATTAAGGTGACTTGAGTAGTTTAAATAAAGGAAGATTCATTCATTATCACAAATCTCATAAGCTCTCCTCTTCTAGTGTGCATTAGCCAGTTGCAGTTGTAGTTGCCAGTTGCCAGTTGTGCCAGTTCTGTGGTGCACTACCTTGTTCTAATGATGCACCATACTTGAGAAATCTTCCTCACACTAGGACACATCTTTCTATGTGCTTGGAACTCTTCATTTGTCTTTTTATATATTCATGAACTTGGATTGAATTTCTTCTAGAGAAAAGTTTGTTGGGTTTTTCTCTTGAGTTTAGGTTTTCCCAGGACAAATCTTGTGTTTATTGTGCATGGCTATTTCTCTGTGATTCTGTTATTTCCGCTGCAGTTTTATTTCAGTTGTAATTTTCAGTGTGTAATTAATCTACGATAACAATGGCATTAAAATCTGTTTGAAATCATAAAGTAACAATTATCAGATCTGGAAATTAGAAAAATCAACATGGTATTAGAGTAGGTTACCTTCATAATAGTGTAATCACTGGAAGGAAGATCGTACATTATTGTGATTTGTCGTTGCACAATTTTTTTTTTCAAGCTTGTTGAACACTTATTGCAAAGTCGTTGGGACTAACCTCCAACACAAATCAACTTGCCTTGCTCCAACACAGTTATTGCACCTCTTAGATCGTAATTTGGTGAAAGTCGAAATTTCACTCTTGTCTCTCTACAACAATTGTGGTAACACTTTTGTGAAGCTCACTGAGCATTTATTGGGTTGAGTTGGGGAGAATTTTGGCATAAAGAAACTCGCCTTTCCCTAGCGCACCTATTGCACCTCTCAGATTAACAATATGTCAAAATTAAAATTTTAGGGTTTTTAGGCTTTTTGACATTTTTTTGGACATTGAATCTTCTAATTCAGATTTTTGACTTCTTGTTGAGATGATGTACTGTCTTAGATTAGAAGACAAGTTGGATGGTGCTACAAATTTCAGAGATACACACTTGTATATAAGTTATATCATGAGGGTGTTTGCATAAGATGTACACTTGGAAAAATGACATTTGTTCAAGCAGTGACAGTAGTTCCAAAGGGATCATAGATCGAGTGCACTCGGAGGAAGCTCAAGAGTTGGATGCAACAATGATGATGTCTCCTACAGTATACGACAACTCAAAATCAAATTGAACAACAACAACAAGACTCCATGTTTGCATATCAGGTTTGATATTTTATATTGATGCATCTTAAGTAAATGTTGTCACTAGGATACCGGTGTTTAGGGTTCTATTACTGTTGAGTACTTTTGCTATCAAATGTTTAGTAACACTTGAGTATTGTTGGTACGATGATCATTATGTAAATGCTCATTGTTTAGTACTAATGATGCACTTATTTACAAAATGAAATTGATCTCTTCTAGGAGATGTTCTTGGTTGTTGTCTATGTCTCGGGCAGGTTACCGTGGAGGAATAATTGGTCACAACACTAGAAAAGCATTGTTCGTGCTTCTTATTCTTGTTTTAGGCAGGTCACATGTGATAGCTTTGAGAAAGAGCTATTGTGACGGTTGTACTTGTTCATGTTCTTGTTCTTGTTTCGAGCAGGTCATAGGAGATAGCCCTGAGAGGGAGCTATAGTGACGATTGCAGGAGGCAACATATTAGATGATCTCTAGTTTGAGACATGGAATAGACTATCCAAACAATAAGTTGTATACATGACAGTATACATTCATGTACCAAAGTAGAAGAGGATGAAGTTAGAACCTTTTGGAAAGAAGGGTACTTTTTATGGGATACATAGTGTCTCATATGGAAATTGATTGTGAGGAGTAGAAGGCTCCGAGGGATGACTATACAGTTCCCTCTAGTCTAGTTGTTCATCCTTTAGACTATCAGAATGAATCAATAGAGCCAATAAGGCCAGTGGATCTACTAGAAATGTTGCAGTGACCAAGAGGAGGCCGGCATGGCTTTGTGACACTTTGCAGGATGCAGTGAGGCATGCAAATCCCCGTAATACTTTCAGGGAGAGAAAATGACCTCAGAGATTCTCGAGTTATATGGCATTGATGAGCCACATCATGAGGAGGAGTAGATGGATCCACCAGTGGTGAGGTAGGTGGCCCCACCAAGTACCAGCTTAGAAGTAGCCAGAGTTCATAGGGAGTCAGCCTTCAAGATCCAGTAGGGAGGAGCAAACCCCCAGGACAATTCATAGGAGATCAGACTTTAGAGGAAGTCAACAGATGCATAGGGAGCAGATGGCTCCAGAGATTTATAGAATTAGAGGGAGTCAAGCTTTAGAGGGAGCATGCAGACTCAGAGTGAGCTTGATTTCAGAGAGTGTCAGTTGACTCATAGGAATAGACGATCATTCAGAGGGAGTTCCCCCTCAGATTCAGGTGGGAGAGAGACATCTTCCAGAACTGACAAACATGTGTCATGAGTTGAGGAGGCCTCTTGGAGATGTGAAATCTCCTTGCAGGATACACTTGTTTCAGTAGAATTTGCGATAGTAACAAAGGAGGCAACCACTCAGGAGGACTAAGATATGGATTTTGTCTCAGTCACAGAGGGAGCAGCCAGTGAGGCAGACTGAACAACAAGACTTACTCCAGTGACAGAGGGAGTTGGCCTCAAAGTTCGAGGTGGAGGATCTTGACCATATGTACCATTTCTTGGGATTAGAGGTGTGCAAAGATCAAATGGGATCTTCCTCAGACAAGGGATACTGATGAGGTTCGATATGATGGACTGCAAGTCCATGGCTACACCTATGGAGATAAATCTAAAGAAGTTGAGTGATTCTACTTCAGATTTAGATTTGGTGGATCCCACGATGTACATGCAATTGATTGGATCCTTGATGTATCTAGTTAACACTAGGTCAGATATTTGCTTTGTAGTGATCACCTTGAGCCATTTTATGGTAGAGCCAAGACACTACCATTGGGTTGCCACAAAGCATGTGTTGAGGTACCTGCATGGTACAGTTGGATATGGCCTCAGATATGTCTAAGGCGGTGAAGTGAGGCTACAGGGATATACATAGTTCGATTGGGAAGGGAGTCTAGTAGATAGATTGAGCACCTTGGGGTGTTGCTTCAACTTGGGATCAATTACGATTTCAGGAAAGTAGGTTTTTGTAGCACTCAGTAATACAAAGACAATGTATATCGCACCCGATATCACAACTCGTAAAGTAGTGTGCTTTGGAAGCTTCTTGTAGGGTTTCATTCGAGACATGATGCAGAAGGGGGAAGTGAAGCTCCAATACATATCCACAAATGAGAAGATTGCAGATCATCCGAGACATGATACAAAAGGGAGCAGTGAAGCTCCGGTATCCAAAGACGAACTTGGCATGATGCATAATGTCTCCGTCACTAAGAGGGAGTGTTGATGATTTGCAACATCGTGAAGATATTCACAGGGGTGTACTTGTGGCCTAGGCATAGTCTTCGAAGGACAAAAGACTCGAGGTGATGTTGTTTCTCCAGGAGGAAGCATTGAGCGTCATTCTCCCAGGATTGGTGGTTTAATTGGTGGAGAATGATAGATTCACTTACATGGGTTTACCTGTAAGTGACACTCACTCACAAGGGTGTACTTGTGGAGGTGAGTGGCCCAGGCGTAGTCTTCAGGATAAAAGACTTGAGGTGCTAGTATTCCTCTATTGTGTGGTTGCATTGGGCATAATTCTCTCAGGATTGGTGGTTTAACCACTGGAGAATGATAGATTCACTTACAGGGGTTTACCTGTAAGTGACACTCACTGATAAGGGTGTACTTGTGGTGGTGAGTGGCCATGGTAAGCATCATGAAGACCTTCTCCTAGATTGAGCTGTAGACAAATGGGGATAGGATACCTTTATCACAAGGGTGTATTTGTGGTAAATGGGCCTAGGTGTAGTCCTTAGTTATAGGGGTTTACCTGTGGAATCTAGGTTCTTCTACGTGTCAGATAGCATTGGACGTCATTCTCCTAGGATTGGTGGTTTAGCCATCGAAGAATGGTAGATTCACTCACAGGGGTTTACTTGTGGTGACATTCACTCACAATGGTGTACTTGTTGAGGTGAATGGCCCAGGTGTGGTCTTCTCTAAGACCAGAGGTGTTAAACACAGTTGTGTGGAGATGGATCATCAACATAGTTCACAAAGAAACTTTTTTATGACAGAAGGAATCCAAGTAGGGAGAATGTTTGCCTCGTTGAGAGGGAGTGTTGAAGTTTTGCAACTTTGGGTAGTCATTCTCCATAAGAAAAAAATACAAAGAAACCATTATAGAAGACCGTGGAGTGCACTATAAAGAAATAAAAGACAAGAAGATCAAGTCGACGCCATTGAAGCATTGAAGAAACACTTGTAAAAGCAACAAAAGAAATAAAATAAAGTTAAAAGACAAAAATGACAAGTCGACCCTGCCAGTGAATTAATGTGACTTGACTAGTATAAATAAAGGGAGATTCATTCATTATCACACATCTCATCAACTCTCCTCTTCTAGTGCGCATTATCCAGTGGTAGTTGCAGCTGCCAGTTGTCAGTTATGTGGTGTGCTACCTTGTTCTAGTGATGCGCCATACTTGAGGGATCTTCCTCACTCTAGGGCACATATTTCTATGTGCTTGGAACTCTTCATTTGTCTGGTGATGTATTCATGAACTTGGATTGAATTTCTTCTAGAGAAAAATTTGCTTGGTTTTTCTCCCGAGTTCGGGTTTTCTCAAGATAAATCTCGTGTCTATTGTGCATGGCTATTTCTCTGTGATTTTGTTATTTCCTCTGCTGTTTTTTTTTCAGTTGCAATTTTCAGTGTGTAATTAATCTATGATAACAATGGCATTAAAATATGTTTGAAATCATAAAGTAATAATTATCAGATTTGGAAATTAGAAAAATCAACATGAAAGGAATGAGGTGTTGCGAAAGAGTCTGCAGAGCCGTGGAGGAACCCACAAGCAAACATGGATGAGTATAACGCGAGTAGACGCGCTGCTGAGTGTGGGCAGAGAAACTCAGACCTGGGCAGAGAAACTTAGACCCAACTTGAGCATAGAGGGCTGCATACATGATGCTTGCTGGACTAGGTATTGGAACTGAGAGGGGAGGGCACTGAGGGACTGTAGAGGTAGTGAAGGGAATCCCTTGTGCAATTATAGCCAACTGAAGAGGCATATGAGAAACTTCATGGAGGCCTTGGGCTTGGTGGGTGAAAAGGGGTTCCACCAGTTATTGCTGTGAAGGAGAGTGGCCTTCACATCATAATTCTTTGAGAAGACTGAGTGTTTCCCCTAGTCGTATCATGGTTTGGCATGGGGGTAGCTTGTTGTAGAGGATAAAGTGCAACAAAGCCTATGGTGTTCCCCATGGGAGGTGTTCCCCATGTGTTTTTTCTCTCCTAGACACATGTGGGATGTACTATGTACTTTGTGCCTTGTACTTTGTGTCTAATTTCACTTTGACTTAGGAGTTTTAAGTCAAAAGTGAAATTTAGTGATTTATACCTAAAATGACTATTAATTCACTTTGTGGGTGAATTAAAGACATAAAGTGAACTTAGGGAACTTAACCCAAAGTGGGTTATTGAGTGAGATTATTTTTGAGTGATCTCAACCTTTGATTAGATGGGAGATGGGTTGATCTCAACCATCCAATACTTAGGTATCCTTATGGAGGTTCAAGAGGGGCGCAAAGGGCAAATGAGAGCTCATAACTTCATTTTCTCACTTGGAGAGGAAGAGAGGGATATTTGACATGAGGTTTGTTGCATGAGGTAGCTTGAGCTTGGGTGCATGCTTTCATGGAGGGAGGCATCTAGCTTATGGCTTGGTTTATTTATTGAGGAGCATTCATGGCTGTGGAGGGCACACTTGTTGAGGAGGGCACATCAGTAGTGGGGAGGACTTTCACCCATCAGATTGCAGTGGGATCAGTTGCAGAGGGAGGCCACACATCATAGCTTCATTCCCGTCGAGGGGTTTTTCATCATGAGCTCAAAATTAGCATCTGGAGCAGTTATGGTGGTTTTGAGAGCATTTATGGGGGGCACACCTGGTTCTTTTGGACTTGTATTCTAGCTTGGATCAAGCTGCTATTGTATCAGGTTCATCTATGTTTTGTATTTGCTGTATTCCACCATCTCATTTCCTCATATATAGACATATATCCCAAACTGGTTTTCCCCGGGGGGGTTTTATCCAGGGTCATGTTGACCAAAAATACTTGTGTACAAAATGATGCGTGTTAGTCTTTTAGATCTACTTATTTTTAGCTGTAAAGATCACTAGATGTGTTTTTATTTATTTTAGTATGCATGTGCTAACTTCTGGTTACTAAAACTACATGCTAGAGCACCTAAAATTGCAAGTACAACCGTAACAAATCAACAAGAAGTTCCTGAACTGTTGGTTGTCCTAAAACAACAACAAAACCTTTTCATAACAGTTGAAACTTAGAGCCAATCTGTGGTCAAAGACAAACCCAATTGGCAACTGATAGGACCTGGAAAATCTTCATGGTATAAGAGCTGAGGTGGCTGAACTTTTGAGTAGTTTGGACAACACATGTGTTGGCTGTCATATACATCTTCTTGGCAGAATTTTGTGGACATCCATTGACTCATTCAGTTGTTGTTAGTGGACAGATTTTTGTAGAGGACAATTGGGCAATTTTTGGCAATTTGTCGTCAGTCTCTTTTCACACCTACAGAGTAGGAGTGAGACTGACTTGACTCGACCTCTTTTCACACCTATTCTGTTAGGAGTGAGGTCGTAGGACACTTGTCTCTTTTCACACCTGTGTTGACAGGAGTGAGGCAACGCTTCCTTGGCAGTTTGAGCATCAGTTGGGAGTGCAGTTTGGTAGACATGTCAGCATCTCAAATGCGTGTTGAGGACATGCTAGCTAGGGCTAGCAATTGGTCGCCTTGGAAGGCGAGGATGGTCTTTGTCTTAGAGGACCTCGAGCTATGAGACATAGTCGAGGCGACTGTTCTAGTCATTCCTGTCACTGCCCCCGTCTTAGTGGTAGAGTTCAGGAAAATGAACAAGGCAAAGAGGACCATTTGTGATGCAGTTCGTGATCATATCATACCCCATTTGACAGGGAATACTTATGCATACAAGATGTGGTCATCTCTATGTAAGTTGTATGAGAGCTCTAATGAGAACCGAAAGATGGTTCTCCATGACCGACTCAGGGGCATTCACATGCTCAAGGATGAGTTAGTAACTTCATTCCTTGGTCGCTACACTCAGATAAGAGATGAGATTGCAGCCATCGGAGAGGTGGTGAACCCTAACTCTTTGGTGAGGCAAGCTATGAATAACTTCACCAAACTGTGGGGTCCATTTGTCCGTGGCATTTTTTCCAGGGAGGCCATGCCTACATGGGAGAGGATGTGGGATGACTTCGTCCAGGAGGAGATTAGGCTTGTAGCCGAGACTTATGAACAACGACAGTAGTAGCAACAACAGTCTGTTTAGGGTGATGAGGATCTTGCTCTTTGGACAAAGGGCAAGAAGAAGGTCTGCCGTGGGGGTCGGCAAGTTACCAAGTTTGGGGCCCCACCACAGGGTAGTGGAGGAGAGAGAAACATTGGTCAGAGAAGCGGTCAAAAGAGAGATATGAGCAAAGTGAAGTGCTTTGTTTGTAAGAAGATGGGGCACTATCCTAGACAGTGTCCCAACAGGAAGAAGAAGAAGGGTGGTACCACAAATACATCAGAGGAGGCAAAGTTTCAGACACAGTTTCAGAGAGAGTGTGCTTTCCTCATATGCTTCACTTCAGTTGAGACAACACCTAGTATCTGGTATATTGACAACGAGGCTTTGAGCCATATGAATGGAGTTCGAGAGCACTTGACTGATCTCAGAGACACTGAGGTCAGGATATAGATTGCTCTTGGAGATGACACATTGGTCAGAGTTGATGGGATTGGCACAATTACCTTTCAAAGAGATAGCATGCCACCTATATCGTTCAGGGACGTTCTCTATGTCCCTGGGCTGAAGAAGAATTTGATTTTAGTTTCCACCCTCCAGGATAAAGGTTTTGAGGTGACTTTTAGAGGCACCGAGGTACTCATTCATCTTCGGGGGTCTTCACTTTCCTCAGGACAAGTGATTGGAGTGAGGGATGGGAAATTGTTCAGATTGCTTTTTCAGCCACTTCATGCATTGGCAACGATCAATGACAACAACAGACATATATGTGAGTTATGGCATTGTAGGATGGCCCACCTACATCATGGAGCTCTCAAAGGACTGAGAGAGGTTGTGACCGGATTGCCACAGATCAGTATAGAGCATCAGGATGTTTGCAGAGGGTGTGCGCTTGGTAAGTTTACCAAGGCATCGTTCCCCAACAGTGACACCAGGTCAGCTGGAATACTGGATTTAGTACGCACGTACGTGTGTGGGCCCATGACTCGGAAGTCCTTGAGTGGTTGTGACTACTATCTCACATTTATTGATGACTACTCAAGGAAGACTTGGATCTATTTCCTGAAGGCCAAGAGTGAGGTCTTCACACGGTTCCAAGAGTTTAGAGCTCTTGTGGAGAACCAATCGGGAAAGAGGATCAAAGTCTTGCGGTCGGGTAACGGGGGAGAGTATTCCTCGAGACAATTTGTAGACTTTTGTGCCCAACATGGCATTAGAAGACAGATGATTGTACCATACAACCCCCAACAGAACAGGGTTGCCGAGAGGAAGAACCAGGCTATTACTGGTGCAACGAGATCCATGCTGCACGATCAAAGTTTGCCTTTGTACTTATGGGCAGAGGCATGTGCCACTGCAGTTTACCTGTAGAACAAGAGCCCCCACAAGATATTGGGGAAGATGACTCCTGAGGAGGCCTTCACTGGTAGGAGGCCCGATGTCGAGCACATCAGGATCTTTGGGTGCTTGACCTTTTCTCATGTCCCCTCGGAGAGGAGGACAAAGATAGACCCCATAGCCCAACATGGGATTCTAGTTGGATACTGAGAGGTGTCCAAAGCCTATCACATCTACATTCCGCCACTTAGGAGAGTGGTGGTGAGCATAGATGTCAGATTTGAGGAGGATAGGGATTTTCAGAGATCTCTTGAGTCGAAAGTCAGAGTTGAGGATGATGCAGAGGCACCAATTGCAATCTCAAAAGGAGCACAACCTCAGGTTTCAGGTACACCAGTATCAGGGGTGACAGGGTCACCACTTCAGGGTCACAGTTAGAACATGTTCAGTCAGAGGGGGCACAGACTTCATGATCTCAGAGTGTTGAGACAAGTCCCAAGGCAGTCACTCTTGGGAGAGAGACCTTACTTCTCCGTTGACCACTTCAGGGAAGAGGAGACCTAGATGGTTTTAGGAGACCTTGAAGGAGGCCAGAGAGAATGTAGGGGAGCCCAAGTGTTAGATCAGAGAGAGAAGAACTCGAGTCAGATTGGGAGCATATTTGGCACTAGTGACGAGTATCAGGGATACTGAGCCACAAACATTTGCGCAAGTAGTGGACCAATAGGTCTGGAGAGAAGCCATGGTAGAGGAGTATGACTCCATTGTGTGCAATGATGTCTAGGAGGTGGTTCCGAGGCCAATGGGGAAGTCAGTTGTGACTTCCAGGTGGTTGTACAAAACCAAGATTGCTGCAGATGATAGCATTGAGAAACACAAGGCCCGTTTTGTGGCGCGAGGCTTCTCTTAGCTTGAGGGAGTCGATTATGACGAGACATTCGCATCAGTTGCGAGATACACTTCCATCAGGAGTATCATTGCCATAGCAGCAGAGATGGGTTGGAGCATTCACAAGATGGATGTGAAGACCACATTTTTGAATGGCTTTATTGATGAGGAGGTGTACAGAGAACAACTATAGGGGTTTGAGGTGAGTGATAGGGAGACTCATGTGTGTCTTTTGAGAAAGACACTTTATGGTCTGAAGCAAGCTCCCCGAGCTTGGTATTCACGCATAAACACTTACTTGCTTCAGATGGGCTTCGAGAAGAGCGATGCTGCTCCTAACCTCTACTACATCATTAGAGGTGAGGACACACTTATTCTCATCTTGTATGTGGATGATTTGTTCATCACTGGAGCCGAGGATCTCATAGCTGAGTGCAAGCTGGGACTTGCATCAGAGTTTGAGATGAGTGATATTGGATTGATGCACTACTTTCTGGGTATGGAGGTATGGAAGGAGGAGGGCCACATATTTCTCGGGCAAGGGAAGTATGGAACAAATATTTTGAGCAGATTTCAGATGGAGGACTGCAAACCTATGTCTACACCTATGATTACCAACTGGAAGAAGCTTAGTGCTTCAGATAGCCAGTTGGTAGATGCCATAGTTTATTAGGCAGTTGATCGTTCACTCATGTATCTGGTTAACACCAGACCATATATTTGTTTTGCAGTGAACACTCTCAGTTAGTACATGGTTGAGCCAAGGAGTGTTCACATGGTTGGGGAAAAACACGTTTTGAGGTACATTGCTGGGACAATTGATTATGGCCTAGACTATGTAAGAGGAGATGGAGTCAGTTTGGTTGGCTACACAGACTCAGACTGGGCAGGATGTGCTGTTGACAGAAAAAGCACCTCAAGGTGCTGCTTTGGTTTGTGGCCAGGAATTGTTTCCTAGTTCAGCCGGAAGCAAAAGTCAGTTGCTTTGAGTTCGGTCGAGTCAGAGTATATGGCGACCAATCAGGCCAGTTGCGAGGCCATTTGGCTTCGTAGGATGCTGGTTGGTTTGTTTGGTCAGGAGATGCCACCGACTGTCATTCACTGTGATAATCAGAGTTACATAGAACTCTTTGAGAATCCGGTGTTTCATGATTGGTCGAAGCACATTGAGATCATGTACCACTTCATTCGTGATTGGGTTCAGAGAGACGCAGTTCAGTTGCAGTATGTATCGACAGACGACCAGGTTGCAGATATTCTCACCAAGGGCCTGCCAAGGGGAAAACATGTCTACTTTAGACACAAGATGGGCTTGGTGAGGAACACCTTCCTCGATAAGAGTGAGTGTTGAGATTATGTACCTTGGGAGGTGTTCCCCATGTGTTTATGCTCTCCTAGACACATGTGGGATGTACTATGTACTTTGTGTCTAATTTCACTTTGACTTAGGAGTTTTAAGTCAAAAGTGAAATTTAGTCATTTATGCCTAAAATGACTATTAATTCACTTTGTGGGTGAACTAAAGACATAAAGTGAACTTAGGGAACTTAACCCAAAGTGGGTTATTGAGTGAGATTATTTTTGAGTGATCTCAACCTTTGATTAGATGGGAGATGGGACGATCTCAACCATCCAATACTTAGGTATCCTTATGGAGGTTCAAGAGGGGTGCAAAGGGCAAAGGAGAGCTCATAAATTCATTTGCTCACTTGGAGAGGAAGAGAGGGAGCTTTGGCATGAGGTAGCTTGAGCTTGGGCGCATGCTTTCATGGAGGGAGGCATCTAGCTTATGGCTTGGTTTATTTACTAAGGAAAATTCATTACTGTGGAGGGCGCATCAGTAGTGGGGTGGAATTTCACCCGCCAGATTGCAGTGGGATCAGTTTAGAGGGAGGCCACACAACAGAGCTTCATTCATGGTGGTTTTGAGAGCATTTATGGGGGGTGCGCCTTCCTAGGGCGCACCTGGTTCTTTTGGACTTGTATTCCAACTTGGATCAAGTTGCTATTGTATCAGGTTCATCTATATTTTGATTTGCTGTATTCCACCATCTCATTTCCTCATATATAGACATATATCCCAAACTGGTTTTCCACGTGGGGGTTTTATCCAAGGTCATGTTGACCAAAAATACCTGTGTACAAAATGATGCGTGTTAGTCTTTTAGATCTGCTTAATTTCAGCCATAAATATCACTAGGTGTGTTGTATTTATTTTAGTATGCATGTGCTAACTTCTGGTTACTAAAACTACATGCTTTAGCACCTAAAATTGCAAGTACAACTGTAACAAATCAACAAGAATTTCCTGAACTGTTGGTTGTCCTAAAACATCAGAAAAACCTTTTCATAACAGTTGAAACTTAGAGACAATCTGTGGTCAAAGACAAGCCCAGTTGGCAACTGATAGGACCTGGAAAATCTTCACTCGGGATGTGATCTCCTTAGTTATCCCTAGGCTAGGGGATAACGATACTTTCAAATTTGCATTGGAGCATCCGTCTGCCCTTGATTTCCAGCAATGGAGTTTGTTGAGAGTTATTTCACCCTCTATCCTTTTTGTTAATTGAGCATACAATGCAAGTTACCGACAATTTGTGGTTTGAAGGTTTTTGTTATAGAGAATTTGCCCACATTTCATGGAATTGTGGTTAACGAGGGAACAATTTTGTGTCTATATAATGTTGTTTGTTGCTTCTTACCTGTTATTATAAGCAAAATCCATCCATTGAGATGGATTCCACCTATCTGGTGGAAAAGCCAGTGACAACCTCTATGGTATATTGACATAAGGTAGAGGCTACATGCACCTTGAATGGTCATGTGTTTGAGGTGGTGAAAGGGGAAATTCATGCCTTCTTAGGACCAATCAGCTTGGGTATTGTCCTCCATTAGTTTTTTGGAAGGTTGAAAAGGTCGAAGACAAATAATTGTGTGTAGTGGATGTGAAAATAACCTTGCTGATTTTTGGACCAATAAACCAATAAGAGCAAACAACAAACTGTTCGCTACGTTATAAGCTCAGAAAACCAAAGTAAACTAATTCTCAGTGTACACAGGAGTCTAAGACAACTTAACTAATGATTTTTTTATGCAATTGTGCATTGCAATCGAGTTAGTTTAACAACTAACACCTACAACTATCTATTTTAATGTCACTGGAAATTTTAGATAGCTAATAATGGGTGCAAACAACAAGCTGCACATACTAAAATAAGCTTGAAAGTTAGTCCGAAACAACTTGAAAAGTGTACTAAGTAAGGAAAAATCCAAGTTGGGTTAAATTTATTGAACTTGGAAGTTAAAATTAGCTTGATAATGATATACTACCATACTAAGCTGAGTAAGAAGATTGGAAAATGATTAAGAAAATGATGATTTTAATTTCCTAATAATTCTGAGATTGTTTATACATCAAATTGAGAGATGAAAATCGTATTTTTGAAAGTGAAGAGTTTAATTTAGTTCTTTTTGTAGCTATTTTAATTTATCTCTATGAGTTTTGGGTAGATTGATGAAAGGTTGACACATTAACTATGTAAATTTTATCTTAGTTAATCATGGAATCAAGTATACCACACCATTTTTAAGGTCTCCCCATTCAAGCTCACACATTTTAATGTGCAACATGATCTATTTGGTATAAGAAGAGTGAATTAGTTTACATTACTTGGTTATAACAATGTTGTCGTTTGCAATTTAGAAAAGGAAGGGTAGGCCCCTTCTCGTCGCTAGTACTTTCGATCTCTTAAAGCTGTCTATATGGAAGAGGAATACATGTGTAAAGGAAGAGGCTCAAGACTTCCCCAAGGGAGTTTAGTTGAGCTCACTCAAGCAAAGCAGTATTTGTATCTAGAAATTATTCAATGTTCAAAATTGTCACAAAATAAATAAATTAAACAATAGTATTAGTTTATCCTCCCTACTAAACTTGACATTAATTGCAATAGGTATGATGATAGGGAAACCCAACAATCACCCAATAAAAAGGTTACTTGGCTTTATATTTTTACTAAGTTGTTATGACATTTATAAGTTTAAAGAAAAATGAAATCAAACTATACTACACAACACAAAAGGATGGGGTTGAAACTCTTTGCAGGCTGCAAGGCTTCCATGTGCAAAGGGAGAGTTAACTGGTTCCTTGGTTAGCAGGCTAGAAATTATTTGACCAACAAGAAAGATAACTACAAATGATATATAACATTGAAACTAATACTAATCTTAGTGCGCTGAATATGCTATATATATATATATATATATATATATATATATATATATATATATATATATATATATATTTATTTATCTGATTTTGAATTTTAGTGTTAAGGTAACAGTGATGTGTGTGAGTAGTTATGAAAATCAAATAAATTCAAAGGAACAAAAAAATATGAGAAAGGGGTGGTTTTTACATGGTTGTTTAGTGTTTTTTGTTCGCTTCCTTGTTGGATCATTTACCTCAAACAAGTATGCAGATGGTTCCTTATTGCTTATGAGAAACAACTAGGGAAACCAATGAATTCCTTAATAGGTAAACAAACATTTTTTAATACATTTTATGTAAAACATAAAGATAAAGATAATAGAAATGGTTGTCCTGGAAGGTTAAACTAATAAAAATGACCAATTTAAATGTTCCAAACATTATAAATAAACAATAAAAATGGGCAAATAAAAGAAGAAGAGTAATACAACTCCAACCAACAAAGAAAGGTGGGCTTGAAGTTTGTCCTAAAGGACCCCTAGACCTCCTATATGTCAATTAAGGTGGGTATGCACTGATCCTTTAAGAAATTTTCACAAAAATCACATAAAAAGAGAGCAAGAACTATTAGTAAAGAAAAATAAATAAGTCAAATTCAATCAAATAGTAAGAAACACCTAGCTAACCAATCACTGAAATGAGATAGTTAACATAATTAACAACCACTGCAACCCTTCAACCCTTAACAAGTAATGATTCAATCCCAACAATTCAATGAGAACAATCAAGCACAAAATATTAAAAAACCCCTAATAAAATTAAGTAGAGCTTAATTACTTTATTTAACAAGTTCTCCTTGAAACAAAAACCTTCCACTTATTTATAAGAGAAGATAAGGCCAGGGTTAGGTCATAAATCACTTGTTGCTTTTGGAAAATGAGAAGTGGACCACCTAAAAATTGATTTACCCTTTTTTGAAAAAATGAATCAAATCTTATCTTATCTTTAAAAATATATTACAATATAATTAACTCTAAGAGAAATTACACATTCAAGAGAAAAATAACTTTTAACAAATATTTTTGGGAAGAAGTGCCCAGAAGGTGACACATTGATATTTGTTTCTTAGAATTTGTGCCTTGAAGTGGCTTCAGAGTTCATTTTTCACTCTTTCAATGTTGGAACTTGAGGTGAAGTTTGGTGTTCAAGTGGCCATCAATGGCTTCTATATTGACTTGGAAGGCAACACCAAATGTGGGTAGATGTTGAGTTTGTTTTGGAGGGTTGGGGTATCTTGGTATTGGTTGTGAAAAGTAAGGAAATACCCACTATTTGGGAGCTTTTCAAACATGAAAATTTACCTCCCTCACTACCTATAATGCATCATTTTCAAAATGCTTTTATTTGGCTCAAATTGAGTGGGATTTGGCCCCAAAAAAGTTTTGGCCAAGTGTTGGTTTGAGGACGAATCAACAAATTGAGGGGAATAATCAAAATATGAATGAAATTAGAAAATTTCGCTACTATTTGTTAGGTAGTTAGAGAGGTAGTGGGGGGCCCAGAGGGCCCATAGTGATAATAGTGGAGGCCATTTAATGTAAAGTGGACTAGGTCCACTATATTATTAAATAAGATCCACTATGGTAGTTAGATATAATAAATGTAAGAAGATTTCTTAGAAGGTTCTACTTCTAGAAGATTCCTCCTCTAGAATGTTCTTAGGTGATGATAACACTATATAAAGAGGTTCAAGCAATGTAATGAGACAGGAAGATAAGTATTGTATTTGAGTTGTTAGCTCAATAGGAGGATGTCCCCTCGAAGAGGCAAGTGAACATGAGAGGATCCCTTCCATAATAGGATCCATTGTATGGTGTTGCCCTACTTCAAGGGTTTTGATATAATAAAGTTGTGGTTTCTTAAATATTTCTTTGTGGATTTATTGTGTATTTAGTTTTTAGGTTCTTAACAAGTGGTATTAGAGCACTTTCCTTGGCCAAAGAAGGGAATATTTTTTTGCTCTTTTTGCAAAATTTTTTTAGGGAAGAAAAAGAGGGCGACGCATTTCAGGTTCAGATCTGAAGCTTTATGAGCTGAATTTGACAAAACAAATTTGGTATTTGAATTCCACTTAGAAAAATATTCAATTTCAAAAAAATATCAGCCGAAACGGAGTCCGAGAAGTAAAGTTATGAACATTTTAAATTCAACTGTTTTTCAGGGTTTTTTTCGAAAAAATCCGCGATTTTCTGTAGTAATTTATTTTTAAACCCTTGTTTTATTTTTGGGTTTTTTTTATAGCAAGATGTATTTTACAGAGAAATGTGATGGTCCTAGTATTGAAACATTCATTAAAGAAAAAAAGTTAGCATGTGAAGAGACTTGGTCCCATTGGGTAGCTTTCAAATTACAAGGTGATGTTGCCATTTGGTGGAAATCGCTTGATTATAAGGAGATGATTACACTCTCCAATGGAGAATTTGAAAAACCATTGTTAGACAAGTGGTCTCATGGAAAAAAAAAGACACAGAGAGAACCAAGGGTTTATTTTCATGCGACAAATCTATATTACAGGTTCATGGTTGTATTCATAAAGAAAATGTCATTGTTTCTATTAACCCTAGTTGCATACATAATTTTATCAATGTTCGGTTGGTTAATAGATTGCAAGTCCCATTAAAGAATATTCAAAGCACATAGGTTGAGGGTGAAAATGTTCAAATTGTTAAAGATTTGAAGATTAACATGGATAAATATGTGTTGCATTCAATTTTTTATGCTATGGATATGGATGAAGTGGATATTGTTTTGGGGTATCCTTGGATAGAATCAATAGGTACCATTAATATTAATGTGTAAAAGAAGTTTTTGAAGTTGTGGTACAAGAAAAAGAAAATCACATTGCATGATGTGTCTCTTCATATGAAATATGGGCCCACGGAGGCCAATAAAGCAGTTATTGTAGAGTCCGAAGTTGAATTAGAGGCAGAGTTTGTAGAAGGATATGAAACAAAACCACACGAAAGACACAATAAAGAAGCTAAGGAGGTCATTGAATCAAAGACACAATGTGTTGCATATTTGAAGAACGCAGAATAGATTCCTACAGTTGTTGTATATCGTCATCCACATCATATAGAGAAACAACAATCATCAAGGCAAGGGCGTGAACATCAACACACTTATGCACCAACAGGGAGCCAAAAAAGAAACCAATCCAGAGGTACATGGAGGCCTACCAACACTACAGGAAGACATCAGGCTAGAGAACCTATCCCATGGAAACATCAGCACGATGCATAGCAAGATCAGTGTGGCAAGGCAACAATTGGACATCATGTTCATCTTTCATTAGGATGGATGGATGGTCGTACTTGGTACCAATTGGCTATATTGCTTAGCCGGTCCTATTGTATGGTTTCTTCTCGTGTTTCGAGGGCGAAACATGTGAAGGGGGATGGAATGTAGTATGCCTAGGGAGGTAATATGGGGTACCTAGGGAGGTACTCAATGTGAATGTGGTTATGTATTATTAGTGGAAGTCATTTAATATATGAAAATGTGTTCATTCAATGTAAGGTGGACTAGGTCCACTATATTAATAAAGGTTCACTATGGTAGTTAGATGTAATAAATGTGAGAAGACTCTCTAGAAGGTTCCTAAGAGATAAAGAGAGCTATATAAAAAAGTGTAAGCAATGCAATGAAGCATAGTGAAGAATATTGTGAATGTATCAAACATTGCTTGAGGAGTGTTATCATTCCTTAAGGATTAATATATGGTGTTACCCTACCTCAAGGGTTTTGTCTACATTCTTGTGTTCAATATTTTGGTGAATGGTTTGGATTATTCTTGTTGATATTGTGGATCTATTTTGAGATTTATATTAAGATCTATTCAGGTACTTAATATTCAGGTAGTGGGGGGGCTCAGAGGGTGCATAGTGATAATAGTGGATGCCATTCAATGTAAGGTGAACTAGGTCCACTATATTATTAAATAAGACCCACTATGGTGGTTAGATATAATAAATTGGTAGTTAGATATAATAAATGTAAGAGGACTTCTTAGAAGGTTCTACTTAGATTCCTCGTCTAGAATGTTCTTAGGTGATGGTAGCACTATATAAAGGGATTCAAACAATGTAATGAGACATGAAGACAAGTATTGTATTTGAGTTGTTATCTCAATAGAAATATGTCCCCTCGAAGAGGCAAGTGAACAGGAGATGATCTCTTCCATAATATGATTCATTGTATGGTGTTGCCCTACCTCAAGGGTTTTGTCTACATTACTGTGTTTAGTATTTTGGTGAATGGTTTGGATTATTCTTGTTGATATTGTGGATCTATTTTGATATTTATATTCATATCTATTCAGGTACTTAACAAGTGGTATTAGAGCACTTTCCTTGGTAGACATTGTGGGCAAACGTTTTTTTATTTTTGCAGATTTTTTTCAGAGAAGAAAAAAGAGGGCCGCGACATTCCAGAAACTTTTGGTATATTTCTATGCAACATTTGCAGAAACATGTTGTATATATGAGTTCCTCTCATAAAAAAACCCAATTTAAAAAAAAAAATCGTTCGAAACAGAGTCCGGGAAGTCAAGGTATTAAAGTTTTAAAATCTGCAAATTTTCAGGGTTTTTTTTCCGTGGACGACGACGTGATTTTTATTTTTTATTTTTGTAGCAATTGGAGGCCCAATTTTCCCAAACAAATTATAGATCTGAGTTTCTCTCACAATTTCACCCAATTTCAAAAAGAAAATCGTCTGAATCAGAGTTCCGGAAGTGAAGATATTGTTGATTGAAAATCAACTATTTTTTGGGTTTTTTTTTGTGACGGCGATGAGACTGCAAAGTTCCTAACTTTTCATAGGGTGCTCAGATTGATACTATATCAGTGCCATTGGATAAATCATTTTAATAGTTTTATTTTGGTATATTATATGTGGTGTTTCCAATGGATATGCACTCTCAACTCAGGGAAATTCTACACATGATTGAAGCAATCAAAGTCGATATGCATAACCACCTGCAAGGCATCAGAGATAGTCATCACAATAGTCAACGGTCATTGGCTCTCCTTCAAGAGAGATATCTTATTGAAAATATCATGAATGAATATCATCAAGAAGTGTATGTTTGGTATGATTTGGAGGATGATTGTGATGATTGGTATATGGATAGTTGTCATTCTAGGATGACAACCACTTCTATCTTTTATTTGATGACTCTAAACCACCTTCTGTAGAGAATATCAATGTGACACATCAAGAGATAGTAATGATTACCAGTGTCCAACTTGCATATTCTACAACGATATTGTTCTTTCCAGATTCAACTTTGACCCTTTCCCATTATGTGGATGAATATTTTTATTTGGATCCACATGATAGGTGTCAGTATGGGGAGCATCATTTTCAGTTTGTTATTGGATGTCGATATCTTCCATGTGGAGTTCACATGAGAAATTGGACATGAGAACCTGGTTTACAATGACAGTTGGACTACTTCAATATGGTGGCTTCCATTTATCAATGGGACCCTGGTTCTCTAGTCTACTTCAACATCGTGGTCCACACTTATCCATGGGACCCTGGTATATGGTCGTACATCAAGTGTTGAGGACAACACTTTCATAAGGGGGATGTAATGTTAGGTAGCTAGAGGTAGTGGGAGGGCCCAAAGGGCCCATAGTGATAATAGTGGAGACCATTCAATGTAAGGTAGACTAGGTCTACTATATTATTAAATAAGGCTCACTATGGTAGTTAGATATAATAAATGTAATATGACTTCTTAGAAGGTTTTACTTCTAGAATATTCCTCCTCTAGAATGTTCTTAGGTGATGGTAGCACTATATAAAGGGGTCCAAGCAATGTAATGAGACATGAAGAGAAGTATTGTATTTGAGTTGTTAGCTCAATAGGAGGACGTCCCCTCGAAGAGGCAAGTGAATATGAAATGATCCCTTCCATAATATGATCCATTGTATGGTGTTTCCCTACCTCAAGAGTTTTGATATAATAAAGTGGTGGTTTTTTTATATTGCTTTGTGGATCTATTGTGTATTTAGTCTTTAGTTTTAGGTACTTAGAGAGGTAGTGGAGGGCCCAGAGGGTCCATAGTGATAATAGTGGAGACCATTCAATGTAAGGTGGACTAGGTCCACTATATTATTAAATAAGGCCCACTATGGTAGTTAGATATAATAAATGAGTAGTTAGATATAATAAATGTAAGATGACTTCTTAGAAAGTTCTACTTCTAGAAGATTCCTCCTCTAGAATGTTATCAGGTGATGGTAGCACTATATAAAGAGGTTCAAACAATGTAATGAGACATGAAAAAAGTATTGTATTTGAGTTGTTATCTCAATAGGAGGATACCCCATCGAAGAGGCAAATGAACATGAGAGGATCCCTTCCATAATAAGATCCATTGTATGGTGTTGCCCTACCTCAAGGGTTTTGATATAATAAAGTGGCGATTTCTTCTATATTGTTTTGTGTATCTATTGTGTATTTAGTCTTTAGGTTCTTAACACTATTAATGATATTTATGGTTGTAGGTGAAATGGGTATTTTCTTGATTGAAGAAATTTGGCTCCGAATGTGCCTAATTTTGTCTCTTTCAGGCATTGATCCTAAGGTCAAATAGAGTATTGATCACTCTTAGTATTTTCACTAAAAAATAGAGATGAGTTTATAATTGGGACCACTAGGGTTACAAAGTAGACTTTTCCATGGTTGTTTGTGTTATTTCTGAGTGAAATTCTAACTCTAGATGACGAAGATATGAAAATTTTAGCTAACACATTTTGTGAAACACTTGGCATACAACTATTTGATTGATGAATTTTTTCAAACATTTTGCATCCCATCCTTCACAGCTCGTGCTTTATTGAGAGGCTTCCAACATACCTAACATATCAAATAAATAGAATCTACAAATAAAGCCACACCCTAAAATTCCAAGCAAACAAACAACCTCCATAGGGTGATTTGTGTTTTTTCAGAAAATACCTAGTTCACAAAATCTGATTGTACCGTTTTTTTTTTTACTCAAAATGGAGGTTACAAGTCCATCTAGAATAGTTTCTTTTATCACATAGAATTGCAAGGGTAAAAAAGTCTTTTAGTTTTTGATTTTGAGTCATAGGTGTTCATTACATTATAGGTTTTATGTCCCTTCTCCATAGTCATTTTTCATTTTTTGGTATGAATAAGTTATGGTTAGTTTGGATTTGGTCTAAAAGATTCATTGGGTCATGTCTTGCTTTCATAACTGTTGGATAATCACCTTCATGAGTCACATCTTTTAAATTCTCCATCATCAGCCTGACATGTCACTTTTTCCATGCTGTACGTTGACCCATCCTTTTTTCACCTTTACCTGTTAAGATGTCAAATCGAGTATTATCTGTACGCTGCCAACTCACTAGGAGAGTTCACAGAGCTTTCAAAAGTACATCTTGTTAGAAAAACAGGACCGCGGAGCAATAAAATAAAACAAATGCGGAAACAAAACACAAAAGATACACAATACAAGAGAGACACAGATTTACGTGGTTCACCCAGTGTGGGCTACGTCCACCAGAGAAATTGCCAGGTCCTCCCTTTATTATTATCTAGCAAATGAAGGGATACAACCTACAACAAAACCCGCTGTAACTTCCTATTCTTTCTCTCACAATCTCCTCTCTCATAATACAATACTCGCCATAATGCATAGCCGTAATACATTTCCCTCATAACAGAGGGTTGCCTTCTAGGGAAAAAAACCATAACATAATTTTTACTGTTAGATCTGCGACCTTATAATGAATGGTCCATATTTACAATGAAATTACAATATACATTTACAAGACAATTTTTCCTTCGGGGGACGCTGCCCCCGAACTCCCCAGCCGGGGAGATAGGCCTCTCGGACCTCGCAGAGGGGGTACCTCTGCACTCCCCTGCATGGGAGAGTGTACATACTTCTGGGGTGTAAAGTCTTCATGGGGTATAAACACGGCTGAAAGCAAGGACCTCTGAATCAGGAACATAATCAGTCTCCACAACCAACACATCTTGCATTCTTAGCCATCATTTCATTTATGGGACATGTAAATTGAAGACTCCTTGTTTTCATAGATGATTTTTTAAACCGATATCTAGGGATTATGTCATGAATTCTTTTAACTATTTTCTCCAAGTGTACAAAGCATTTTTCATCTCGGCATTACGCACTGGTGTTACAGACAGGCACTACGAACTCGGTTTTGCGAACTGGCTAGAGAAGGCAAGTTGGAGGTTAGGCTACTTGAACACACCATTGTTCAACCTCAAATATACCAAATTCCAATTCAAGGTCACCAGGTACTCCATGAGTATTTGCACCCTATTTGGAGGACGTGAAAGGGTTTGTTAGCCGTTTTCCTTGTGGGAGCTGTGAACTAATGACAGGCATTGCAAACTATCTTATTTGTTTGTTGTCAAGTTCCCAAACCATTTCGATATACTCTGGAACTTTCTCATTAATCCTGATGCATCTCTGGGTTTAGGCCACCTTTTCCCACCATACATTTCGCCTGCTTCGCTTACTTTTCCCAAGTGCTGCAAAACCCTGTTTTGGCACTGCGAACTCTATACAACAAGCTTGGTGCTGCGAACCCTCTGTTACAACACCTTTTACAAACCTATCTCCTACAAGCTCAACCAATTCACTTACACTCCTATTTAGTCTGCACTGTGAAATTAGTCACCTGTGGAAGTCAACCTGAGTTTTGCAAAAGAGTAGTAAGGCTATGAACAATTTTGAGGTTGATAAGACCTATTCTGTAAAGTTTTGTTCTGATATCCTTCATGCCATTTTTTAATAGTCTTTCCATTAATCTTCTTGATTGAAACATACCTTGTCATGTTCCTGGAGGTCAAATGAGTTGAAAAACACATAAGTTTTACATAGAACTAGCCTATTGGGAAAGCTTATCCATTGAAACCCTAACCCTGTGTTTTCCCCGTTCCTTCTCTAACCATCAATAAATCTTGTGACAAGGTCTCTATGCATCAACATTAATGGAGACCCCACAACAAAGGAAGTCTCACAAAGGAGGGGAAATTGTGAGAACAAAGCCCTACAACATGCAACATTTTCATTCTGAACCCTTGATCAAAGAAGTTTTCCAAAGAGTAGGCTGCATAAATTTTTGTTAGAAAATGCAGAGGGGGCACCCCGAGGTGGCTAGGGAGTTTTCCATCAACTTTGATGGGACCAAAACTAAGGTTGGGACATTGGAATTTGAGGTATCTGAATTACCCATCTCAACAACAAATGAGATACCTAACACCGGTGAGAGATGGTTCAAGGCCATGACCCCGAATGCTACCTTTTCAAAGGAATTCCTCAAACCAAAATACCAAGGAGACAATTTGTCAAAGGGTGTGCCCATAAATCATATGTTGGAGGGATTTGATAAGACGTTGAAGGTGATTCAAAGATACTTCACCTGCGAAGGAAGATTCAATATGATATATCAGTACCATATAAGGCTACTGCTACACTTCACGAGTAAAGATGCCATGAATCTCCCTTTCTACCTGTTTAGAAGTATTGAAAAAATGTCTGACAGGGTCCAAGCCAAATCAAAAGCAGTTGATACAAGTGTCTTCCATTCAGGCCTTATAAAGATGCTAGTGATGGAGGAATTGAGAAATAAAAAACATGGATTGGGAATCATTTATTACCTCTTCACACTTCCATCTAAACGTTTCTCCCACTCCATAGTCTAAAATGCAAATCCCTCTTCATATTGACAAGACTGTAAATTCATAATTGAACAAGAAAATTAAGACGCTGAAGACTGCTAGAGGTGATAAAGAAAATAAGGATCATGAAGGAGGACCTTCACAGTCTTCACAGAGAGAATATTCACGTATGCTATATCACCGTCCAGTAGAGGCTCCTTCAACTAAAGCTACAAGTTTGAAAGGAAGGAAGTTGGTGTTTCCTTCACCCAGTGCAACTAACAAGGTCAAAGCAAGGAGGCCTCTTACCAGAGAAAAAACCAAACAAGAGATCCATGTGAAAGAGGATGCAATAAGAGCTTCAACCCAAAGGAAAGATAAATCTATAGCCGCTTAGAATCCCGTTGAAATCATTGACGCCACCACTCCTCAAAAGGAGAGACATCATACTTTTAAGAGGCTCAACAGACAACTTAGAGAGGCAAGGGATGAAATTGATGAAATTAAAAAGGGTGAGTTAGTTGCAAAGAAGAAGCTTAATGGACTCAAGGGCATGTATCATGAAACTGTTAACCAGGCCATATTTATAGCTAAAAGGTTTCGACCCCTCCATAGTCAGCTCATAAACTTATAAAGACAAAACAAAGCCTACCAGGATCAGATCAGAAGGATAAAGATGGAGCTGCAACCTTTGAAAGAGGAGCTGGACAAGAAGAATCTGGATATGTTAGCTAAAGTTTCCACCAGGAGGAGCTCCAAAATCAGAAAATGAAGAAGATGAACACCTTAACTCATATCAATTTTGACAGTTTCCTGTTTTTGTATTTTGCAATTTTGAGGATGGTCATGTTTGATAAATCATGTTCAGCTAAGGGTGTGTGTAACACCCTGTTTCCCCCAACTTGTAAATATATATATATATATGGACTGGCCGAGAACTATGGCAAACTCATAACTATGATTATGTGATGTAAATGGACCTTGAGGAAGAGGTCAATGAATGTGAATAACATTATGAATTTATTGCAGGACTGTTGATGAGGGGATGTGCAGAAAAAGAGACCACGATGGCGGTGGAGGACACCTGAAAGGGTGACGTTAACTTCCACCAAGAATGAAATACCGTATTTGGACTCCACTGGCCTGGAGAACCAAAAGCGGCTCGCTGGCCCTAAAATTCAATGCCTCGCAGGCTGGTAGGCGGATGGCTTGATGAGGGATGGGATGGTGAACCGCCCATCCGCAGAGCCGTCAGGCCTGATCGGCGCGAGGGTAATCGTGCCACACGCAACCTCGCGAGAGGATAAGGCATATGGCAGAGACGATTGAAAAGGGCAGACGTGAGGGGAACTCTGGCAATTTTTACGCAGAGTGAGTGATAGTAGAGGGGAAGGATTGCAACCTTTGCTCCTGGTCACTGGAAGACAGAGAGACACAGTCTCATAGCGTCGTGGTCTCAACTCGGGGGTGGCTAGTGGTAAATCCGTTGGGAGTCGCTACGCCTACGGTTGGGTGGAAACGAGCACCCCTCTCAGCAGTGGCGTACAACCTGGTGTTATTTCTGATAAGTGTTTTACCTCTGGCATCTGGAAATATACATATTCTGATAATTATGCTCATAAGCTGTGAAATTGTGAATGTTTTCATTATAAGAAGGTCTGTGTGGTATTTTGATCAGTGCTAGTAGTTGTATATGCTTACAACAGAGAAACCACGCATGGCTTATGTTGACAAATGAATCTAATTATGCATGAGTTGAACCAAGTCTGACTTCCAGTCCGTTCTCGGGAATTTGTTTCCCCCTATCGGTCCCCAGGAATGCCCCGGAATAGACCTTTTCATAGAGATTCCCTCCTTGGAAAGGTTTACCAATAATCTGGAAAAAGGACTTGAATGTGCAAGTCTTAACAACCCTGAATGAAGAGGAATGAACCTCTTAGAATCCCGAAGTAGCAGCGTAGGGATAAGTATTGATCAACGGATGAGATCCTGTCGGGGAACCTGCAGTCATCCATGATCGCTAATTCGAAGGAATAAACGAGGGCGTTAATTGCCTTAACCCTTTTCCCTCTATCTTCGTGAATAGCGAGGAAATCTGAATCATAGACCCCCAGGCTCCATGAGCACATCTGGACCGTTGGTTTTTCCACGTCCAAAGAGCATTAGGAAAGGGCGCGGCATCGGGACCGATCTGAACCATCAGATCTTAGCTAGGAAACCCGATACTCATTAGATCTATAGGGAGATAGACAAGGGTTAAGCCTCATGAATAGGGGTAAAAAGGATCAGAGCCATCCATCCGAGGAGGACAGGTGGTAGAGATCCAGGGATCTCGTGAACTCAGTGGTTCGCGAGGTAGGAGTCCAAAGATTGGATGTTCCAAGTCACGAATGGCGAAGCCACGAGAGGATCAGAGCCGCCCATCCGAGGAGGACAGGTGGCAGAGATCCAGGGATCTTGTGAACTCGGAGGTTCGCGAGGTAGGAGTCCAAAGGTTGGATGCTCCAAGTCGCGAGTAGCGAAGTGCCGAGGGCCGAGCATGAGAAAATACATGGCAAAACTTCAAGTGGGGTCTGCGTGATTGACGGGCGACCACACATCGCCTAGAGAAGGGAGTCAATGCTCTGTTGACTTCTTGTGTCTCGGGGATTCGCGGGAGAAGGGCATGAGGGCCCAACACTTGGACTTACAAAGCGACGAATAGTGAGAGGGAAGAATAAATATCGTTTCTCGAGGGTTCGTGAAGGAAAGGTGCCAAGATTCGACGCTACAACTCGCGAAAGGGCGAGTTGCGAGCAGTACGAAGGGAAGGTCAACCTTCGTTGACTTTCGAGTTTCAGAGGATCGCATAAGGGAGGATCGAGAGTTCAATCATTGAACTCACGAAGCGGTGAATAGCGAGAGGAGCTAGAGTTTAGCCTAGCCGGCGGTCATGCGCAGAGGACGCTGACGGAAGGAAGCCATACCCTCCTCGTGATCTCGGGTATCGGTGAATTGTGAAGAAATTTCGAGGGTATTTGACTCACGATTCGCGAGGTCGCGAGTTGTGAAAGGCGCATGGTCTGTTTGGGCCTGTGGTCCTAACCCACGATCACAGGGAGGTAAACCGAGAAGAACTAGCTTGCACTAGATCCCGTAGGACTTTGGGGATTTTGTTCCTTGAGGAAGAACGAAAATTTTTCTACGTTATAGTGGGTATGTTACAAATTGGTATCAGAGCATGGTTACAATACTCAGCCTGATTGGGCTCATGCACGAGTCGCGCATAAACTTTGTTCAAAGCACTCCTATGAGGAGTAATCCCCTGACTTAACTCCCTTGCCCAGGATTTAAAAACTTGGAAAATGAGAACCCGACTGTGTATGCAAGTAAAAGAAGTTATGAATTTATGCGCAATTTATAAAAATGAATTTAACTCTTGACTAACAACCAACGTTTGTCTTTTCACTCAAGCGGATGATCAACCGCGGGAATCTACAAACGCAGAGTATGGTGACTCACCAAGAGGTGGGAGAAGGCTCCCACAATAGAGATGAAGAGTTTGACGAAAGAAGAGCAGTAGGAACCCCTCCAGGCCTAGCTGAGACTGTGAGGAGTCTCATGGTCGAATTGAAAAGCTGCAAGGCCGACAATGAAAGGATGATGAAAGAACAAGAAAAACAAACAGAAATTAATGCAGTTCTACTGTAGAGCTTATCCGACCTACAGCGACAAATGTAGCATGAACCTGAGATGCCGAATCGTGGTCGTGTCAGTGGCCACACTGAGAGAAGCACATCTAGAAAGGTCCACCCCAGAGCTAAAGGACCAATGTCAGACGATTCCACTGAGAAGGAAGCTGGTGATTCAGAAGGTTCTTCCGGTAGCAGGACCAGTTCCTATTCTCAAAAGAAACAAAAGACTTCCAAGAGTCATAAATTTGAGGAATTCAAAAAGGCCAAACCTCCCTCCTTCGATGGCGAGATAAAGAAGGGAGAGGAAGCTGAGGCTTGGCTACTCGGACTGAAGAAATATTTCAGAGTCCATGACTTTTCGGAGAATTTGAAGGCTCGAGTGGCCACTTTCAATATGAACGGAAAGGCTTCCATCTGGTGGGAAGACCTTAAGAATATGAAAGGGGTCCGCGAAGAGGACCTGTCTTGGAAACAGTTTGAGAAATACTTCCAGAAGAAGTACTTGTCAGAAAGGTATTTTGACGAGAAGGCTAAAGAGTTTTATGAACTCAAACTGGGACAACTTACTATGGAGGAGTATGTCAACAAATTCCTCGACTTACTGAGATATGTACCCTACATCAAAGCAGAGAAGGCAAAGGCACAACGCTTCATCAGTGGGTTACCCAAGGAGTATTGGAACCGAATCGAATTCGATGAACCAAAGACCTTAGAAGACACTATACGAAAGGCAACGTATTTTCATGAACAATATGAACATCGGGGAGAGTCTCGTGGAGACTGGAAACAAAAGAATGGTTCAAAGTTTCCGAAGAAAGGGAGCAAATCCTCGGGATTGAAAAACTACAAGAAGAACCACAGAATGAACTTTCCAACCCAGAGTGTACTCCAGCAGAAATTTTCCTCGGGGGACGGAAATAAAACTTCTGGACCTATACCAGTAAAGACCGATAACCCAAAGAGGAAACCTTTGGAATGCTGGGATTGTGGAGGAGAACATCTCCGGAGAGACTGTCCACACCGACAACAGAACAGTCGGAAAATTTATAACATGTAGGAAGCTACCATGGTCAATGATGTGGCAAGGAGTGTGCCGCAGATCTATGCAGCCTTGGATAACAACCAAGCTGACCACCAGGCTTCAGTGGTGGAAATAGAAGGTATGATTCTCAACCATCTGGTGTCTGTTTTGATTGACCCTGGTTCAAATTTGAGTTATATAGCCCCTAAAGCTATTGATAAGTGTAAGCTACTGCCACAGAAGCAAACTAAACCATGGTTGGTACAGTTAGCCACTGGCACCAAAAGAAAGGTGGTAGAGGCCATACCAGCCTGCCAATTAATGTTGGGTAAATTCCCCATCGAAGCAACCCTTAATGTATTACCCCTGGGATCATACGATATGTTGATTGGTATGGACTGGGTGGCCGCCCATAAAGCCAAACTGGACTGTTACTATAAAACCTTAGAATGTGTGAGCGAAGAAGGAAAAAGGATAACCCTTCAAGGGATCCGAAAACCGGTCTCGGTGAGACAAATATCAACATTGCAAATGAGGAAGTATTGCCGAAAGGGATGTCCCCTATATGCAATACAGGTGTTGAAAACAACCGAAGGTGCAGATCCAAGCTCTGATGATCACCCTATCCTGAGAGAATACCGAGATGTGTTTCCAGAGGAGATACCGGGTCTGCCTCCGAGAAGAGACATTGACTTCTCAATAGAACTTGCACCAAGAGCGGTGCCAGTGTCTAGAACACCCTATCGGATGAGCACGCCTGAGTTAGTTGAACTCAAATTGAAATTGAAAGAAATGATGGACAAGGGTTATATTCGACCCAGCGTGTCCCCATGGGGAGCACCGGTCCTGTTTGTGAAAAAGAAGGATGGCACCCTTAGACTGTGCATAGATTACAGACA
>ML779043.1:326883-342948 GCA_009831015.1 Picea engelmannii
GGACCTTGAGGAAGAGGTCAATGAATGTGAATAACATTCTGAATTTATTGCAGGACTGCTGATGAGGGGATGTGCAGAAAAAGAGACCACGATGGCGGTGGAGGACACCTGAAAGGGTGGCGTTAACTTCCACCAAGAATGAAATACCGTATTTGGACTCCACTGGCCCGGAGAACCAAAAGCGGCTCGCTGGCCCTGAAATTCAATGCCTCGCAGGCTGGTAGGCGGATGGCTTGATGAGGGATGGGATGGTGAACCGCCCATCCGTAGAGCCGTCAGTCCTGATCGGTGCGAGGGTAATCGTGCCACACGCAACCTCGCGAGAGGATAAGGCATATGGCAGAGACGATTGAAAAGGGTAGACGCGAGGGGAACTCTGGAAGTTTTTACGCAGAGTGAGTGATAGCAGAGGGGAAGGATTGCAACCTTCGCTCCTGGTCATTGGCAGACAGAGAGACACAGTCTCAGAGCGTCGTGGTCTCAGCTCGGGGGTGGCTAGTGGTAAATCCATTGGGAGTCGCTACGCCTACGGTTGGGTGGAAACGAGCACCCCTCTCAGTAGTGGCGTACAACCTGGTGTTATTTCTGATAAGTGTTTTGCCTCTGGCATCTGGAAATATACGTATTCTGATAATTATGCTCATAAGCTGTGAAATTGTGAATGTTTTCATTATAAGAAGGTCTGTGTGGTATTTTGATCAGTGCTAGTAGTTGTATATGCTTACAACAGAGAAACCACGCATGGCTTATGTTGACAAATGAATCTAATTATGCATGAGTTGAACCAAGTCTGACTTCCAGTCGGTTCTCGGGAATTTGTTTCCCCCTATCGGTCCCCAGGAATGCCCCGGAATAGACCTTTTCATAGAGATTCCCTCCTTGGAAAGGTTTACCAATAACCTGGAAAAAAGACTTGAATGTGCAAGTCTTAACAACCCTGAATGAAGAGGAATGAACCTCTTAGAATCCCGAAGTAGCAGCGTAGGGATAAGTATTGATCAACGGATGAGATCCTGTCGGGGAACCTGCGGTCATCCACGACCGCTAATTCGAAGGAATAAACGAGGGCGTTAATTGCCTTAACTCTTTTTCCTCTATCTTCGTGAATAGCGAGGAAATATGAATCATAGACCCCTAGGCTCCATGAGCACATCTGGACCGTTGGTTTTTCCACGTCCAAAGAGCATTAGGAAAGGGCGCGACATCGGGACTATCTGACCCGTCAGATCTTAGCTGGGAAACCCGATAGTCGTTAGATCTATAGGGAGATAGACAAGGGTTAATCCTCGTGAATAGGGGAAAAAAGGATCAGAGCCGTCCATCTGAGGAGGACAGGTGGAAAAGATCCAGGGATCTCGTGAACTCGGTGGTTCGCGAGGTAGGAGTCCAAAGATTGGATGTTCCAAGTCGCGAATGTCGAAGCCACGAGAGGATCAGAGCCGCCCATCCGAGGAGGACAGGTGGCAGAGATCCAGGGATATCGTGAACTCGAAGGTTCGCGAGGTAGGAGTCCAAATGTTGGATGCTCCAAGTCGCGAGTAGAGAAGTGCCGAGGGCCAAGCATGAGAGAATACATGGCAAAACTTCAAGTGGGGTCCGCGTGATTGACGGGCGGCCACGCATCGCCTTGAGAAGGGAGTCAATGCTCCGTTGACTTCTCGTGTCTCGGGGATTCGTGGGAGAAGGGCATGAGGGCTCAACACTTGGACGTACGAAGTGGGGAATAGCGAGAGGGAAGACTAAATATCGTTTCTCGAGGGTTCGTGAAGGAAAGGTGCCAAGATTCGACGCTACAACTCGTGAAAGGGCGAGTTGCGAGCAGTACGAAGGGAAGGTCAACCTTCGTTGACTTTCGAGTTTCGGAGGATCGCATAAGGGAGGATCGAGAGTTCAATCATTGAACTCACGAAGCGGTGAATAGCGAGAGGAGATAGAGTTTAGCCTATCCGGTGGTCATGCGCAGAGGACGCTAACGGAAGGAAGCCATACCCTTCTCGTGATCTCGGGCATCGGTGAATTGTGAAGAAATTTCAAGGGTATTTGACTCACGATTCACGAGGTCGCGAGTTGTGAAAGGCACCTGGTTTGTTTGGGCCTGTGGTCCTAACCCACGATCACAGGGAGGTAAACCGAGAAGAACTAGCTTGCACTAGACCCCCGTAGGACTTTGGGGATTCTGTTCCTTGAGGAAGAACGAAAATTTTTCTACGTTATAGTGGGTATGTTACAGTGTGTTATCTTCTTAAGTCATATATCATGATCATATGTTATTATAGTAGTTGTTGGCATTGAGAATTGTTTTTGGAATGTTTCGAGACATTTTCAAATGAAATGAACAACTACAGGAAAGTTCACAGCGCCTGGCGCTACGAACTGGCTAATACAGGCTAGCGCTGCGAGCTCCTGTTCAAGAGATTTTGAAGGAATCAACAACTACCGGATGTTCAAATGAATGCATGACACTTGTCTGAGGGTCAATTGTAAGCTGGAAATCCACCTGTCATGAACAATGTGCTCAAAGGGACAATTCTCGAGCAATAAAGAAATGTTAAGGGCATTGCCAACATTAGCCTAGTTTTTAGTGTTTTATTTATTTTCTGTTATCCCCCTGTTTCCACACTTCTTTGGGGGCACAAGGATCCTAGGATAAGACAATTATTCGATTGTAAAGTTTTCATTGACAATCTAGACTATAAAAGGAACAATGTAGCTTAGTTAGAAGGTTCAAAGGATTGTAATGAGACTCATATTTTTGAGATTGTGAAAGTAATAGAGACAACTATGATTTTATGTACCATACCTGAGACTTCTTGGCTAATAGAAATCAATCTTTTCTTTCTATCATCTTATTTTTGTCTTCCTCTGATTTACATCTATTGAATTTTTCAATTGATCTATTGTATCTGCATTACAGTGAAGGATTTGTTGTGATGTTGCTCATGTTTTCATCAGAGTTTCCCTTTTGATTTAAGAAGTTCTTGTTTCAGAAGGTTTGCTTCATACATCTATTAGTATTACCTGATCTAAATGGTAGATATATTTTACTTTTCTTACTGAAGTCTTCCCCCTATTCATGTTATTCTGTAAACCCTGATCCAAGTTATTCAAAACCTCATTTGATCGTGCATCTTATCTGGAACTTACTGTGACTGACACTGTTTCACTGAGTTTTTTATCCATTCGCCACCTTAACATAACAAATTATTTCAAACCTACTGATGGGTGCTGAGTTTACACTTTAGCAGTCAAAGTGTGAATTTCAGTGCTAACATTCTTGGCGCTGATGTCGACGAACAGATTGAAGACTTTTCCTTGGGTTGCACGACAAAGAAAACACTGATTCTGAGGTGAAAAAAAATCAATAAGTTGAAGACTGTAGATTGCACCTAGTGAGTCCATTGTTTCATTTGTGGCTCCCTAAGGTAGACACATGAGGTCCACTCCACATTTTCCTCTGGCTGCACCTGAAGCTGACCCAAAAAAGATTATCAAGAAAGGAAAATCCTCACAAGGAGCATCTTCATTTACTGTCTCAAGTACTGCTCGAAACTTACCTGACTCTATTTTTCAAACACTAGTAGTTGTATCTAGCATTTCAAAATTACCTTCTGCTGAAGCTTTTGAAAATTTTAAAATAAGAGATTTTCTTGTTGAGTATTCATCTTTTTCTCAATTGAAAGAATAAAGCCTTGAGGATTTTGATATTCTTGCTTCCCCTGAGATTGTAAATTGGTTTTGGCTTGAGAGTCTAGAAGATTTTCCTTTGCTAGGTTCTCCCCTCTCCTCATTCTTTTAAATTTGCTATGACTAAATAAGAAGGAACCTATGTTCCTCTTGAGTTTTCCCCATCATCCTCCAAGACCCAACCACTTTTTATTAAAACTGAAACTCTTCCATCTTATACTCTTCCTTTAGCTAAAATACCTGATATTCAGCTTACATCTTTGCCTATCAAGTCACCACGTATTTCCCCTAGGACTCAAAATTTTCCTCTTCCTAATCCAATGGCAGGTGCAAACCCTTCTCAGAATAGGATGGATGCCATTGTGGTTGCTAGATATTCTCCTCTAGTGTTTCCTCATCCTATGAATGCTCTCCCAATAAGAGACTATCTTAAGTATATGCCCAAATTCACAGGAGAAGAGGACATAACTGCAGAAGAACATCTTGCAACCTTTTATAGCTATGATGATATCATGAACATTGAAAATGAGGATGCATGGATGAGATTTTTTGTACAAAGTCTTGATGGTGAATCCAGGAAGTGGTTTAGGGGTTTACCTCTTGGATCATTTCCTGGGATTGAAACCCTTGATGATGCCTTTTTAAGCAATTAGGGGGACAAGAAGGATTTTCTGTACTATATCACTAAATTTGGTTCTCTCAAAAGAAAAGAAGGTGAGTCAGTATCAGACTTTTCCAAGAGATTCAACAAAATGCATAATAAAATTCCTACAAAAATCAAACCTACTGAAACCTCTGCCAAGATAACCTATGCTAGTGCTTTTGATCCTGAGTTTTTTCTTCTATTAAGAGAAAGAAGATCTACTTCACTAGCTCACATGCAAGATGCTTCCCTAGAAGTGGAATCAAACATAGTGGCTGCAGACAAATTAAGAGGAAAATATGACAGGGATAGGAGGAAACAAAAGGCATAAGCTTCTACCTCTAATGCTTCAACAACTAATCCTCAAGTAGATGAATTGACTAAGTTAGTCAAATCCCTTTCTGTAGAAATTGAAAAACTGAAATTAGAAGGGAGACAATCTAACAAAAACAATTTCAGAAGACCAAATAATGCTCCTCAAATTAGTCAAAGAGATCAGAGGAACAAAGATGATCAAAAGGTTTAGAATCCTCTCCAAAATAATCTGGTTGATGATGAAGAAGGAGAATAAGAGGACACTGATCAAGAAATTCATTGTTTATGAGATACATCTACTTATCCTCACCTAACTCAATCTGCCTATGAAGAATCCTTGATGGATAACCAACTAAATGAGTTAAGAAAGGGAGATAAAATAAATGAAAATCAGAATAAGTACAAATTGAGGTCAAAACAAAAAGAGGGAAATCCTAGTACATCAAATCAACCCAAAAAATTAGACCCCTCTACTAAAACAGTGGCTGCACCAAAGAAAGGAAATGAAGAACAAAATTATCAACCTATGGTTAAAACCCCTGTCCCAGAAGTAAAATAAATTCTGAAATCTCCATACTCTTTTAACTTTGAAAATGAAATTCAGAAGATCAAAATTCCAGTCCCATTTTTAGAGTTGATCAAGAATGAAGATTTCAAAAATTCCATTTCTAAAATGCTGCAGTCTGATTTTTCTTCCCACTCAACAGATTCAATGAATTTGCAAGATGAAAAACCAACAGTGATATTGGGGCCCTTAGTAGAAGATAGGAATGACTCTTCTCCTCCATTTTATACCTCATTGAATGTACATGACAAGGTCTTACACAATTGTTTGATGGAATCAGGTGCATCCCATAACTTAATGCCTAAATCTGTAATGGATGAGCTCGGTCTAGAGATCACCAAAACATATCATGATCTACATTCTTTTGATTAAAGGAAAGTGAAATGTCTTGGGGTGATCAAATATTTGGTTGTTACTCTTTTCTAGCTGCCCATGAAAAGTATAATGATGGATATAGTTGTTGCAGATGTTCCCCCTAAGTTTGCGAATTTATTGTCCAGATCATGGATTAAGATATTGGGAGGAACATTACATATGGACCTCTCCTATGCCACAATACATGTCTTTGGGGGAGAACATAGAAGGCTGTATAGAGAAGCACAACCGACTTATATTATAAGTGATGAAAGTAACCCCTCTAACCATCCTATTTATGCTGTAGACACTGATTTGGGATCTAGCATTCTATAGCTCATTGATCTCCCTCAACCACCTTTGGAAATAATAAATCCATCACCAATAACATGTGAAACAGTAACACAAGGTGCTCATGTTTGGAAAATGTTTTTTGATGGGGCATATTCTAAAGAGAGTGCTGGTGCTGGAGTGGTTTTAATTCCCCCCTCTCAAGAAGTCAAAACTTTGTATTTCAAGTTAGAATTTGAGACCACAAATACCATTGCTGAGTATGAGGCCCTAGTTTTTGGGTTGAGGGTTGCTAAAGATATGAAGATTGAGGAATCATCAACTTTTGGAGATGCAGAGCTGATTGTACATCAGATCATAAATATACATCAGAAAAAAACATCCAAGTTTGAGGACCTACATAAATGAGGTATGGGATTTGATTGATAATTTCTTCCTAGCTTTCAATATATCCTTTGTTCCTAGAGAAGAAAATGCATTGGCAGACTCCCTAGCTATTTCTGCTAGCAAATTTAAGATTCCACTACCACCTAAACTCAAGTATGATGTAGAAGTAAAATATAGGCTTTCCATACCTGACAATGTCAAACATTGGAAGGTGTTCGAAGATGATCTTGAGATAAAAATATTTCTGGAAACAGTGGAAGAATTTTCTGCACTTCACATTGACCAAGATCTAGATGAGGAAAACAATTCTCATGCTAGAAAATTCCTAAATAAAATTGAAGACCACAAGATTGTACAATTTCCTGGTAATCATATCCCCAAGGGATTGGTTCCTTTAGAGAGATTATTTGATAGTAATGATATGGCTGTCAAAGTAAGACGTTCAAATGAAGATGCTGATGTGACATAATGCAATCTAGGTACTGATGAAAATCTGAAGTATGTCAAACTGTCAAGTAGTCTATCAGAAAAAACAAAGAAATGAGTATATCCAACTGCTAAAGGAATTTGCTGATGTTTTTTCTTGGAAGTATGATGATTTGCAAACTTATGACACAAACATTATTGAACACAAAATACCTTTGAAAGATGATACTAAACCTTTTAGACAAAAACTAAGACAAATCAATCCAATGTTGCTGCCCATCATGGAGAAGGCAGTCAAAAAGTTGCTTGATGTTCAGATCATCATACCTTTGAGGTACTGTGAGTGGATAGCTAATCTTGTCTCCGTTAAGAAAAATAATGGAGAAACAAGACTTTTTTTTGATTTCATAAATTTAAACAGGTGTTCTAGGAAATATACCTATCACTTTCCCAAGATGGAACATATTTTGCAAAGGGTGACTGGCTTGGCAAGGATGTACATGATTGATGGATTTTTAGGATACAATCAGATTTTTGTTTTGCCAGAAGACAGGGAGAAGACAACGTTTACCACTCCTTGGGGTACATTCATCTCTGCCAAGATTCCCTTTAGTCTCATGAATGCAGGGGAAAACTTTCAACGTGCAATGGATATTTCTTTTATCGAAGAAAATGATAAGTTTGTGGTGATTTACTTGGACGACATCATAGTATTTTCAAAATCCGATGAAGAGCACTATCAACATCTGAAGAAGGTGTTCCTTAAATACAGAAAATTTGGATTGTCACTCAATCCCAAGAAGTCTCTTTTTTCTATGAAGAAAGGTAAGTTGTTGGGGCACATTGTCTCAACAGAAGGGGTAAAAATTGACCCAAGTAGAGTGGAGACCATCAAGAATATATCTCTCCCTAGGTCCAAGAAAGAGATCCAGTCCTTCCTGGGTAAGATAAACTTCTTAAGAAGATTCATTTCTAATTTTGTTGAGTTGGTTAAGTTTATCACATCCATGTTGAGAAAGGGAAAGTAGGTAAAATGGACACTTGAAGCTAGAAATTCTTTTGATCAAATTAAACAAGAACTGATTGAGGCTCCTGTTCTTATCAGCCCCGATTATTCAAGAGAATTTATGATATTTTATTTTTCCTCACATGACACATTGGTTGCTGTCCTCCTTAAAAAAAAATCAAATGGGATAGAACAACCTATTTATTTTTTCAGCAAGGCTTTGAGAGATACTGAAATCAGGGATGACATCATGGAAAATAAAGCTTATGCTTTGGTTAAATCTTTCAAGGATTTCAGAGTGTATGTTCTTCATTCTAGGATTATTTCTTATTTCCCATCAGCCTCTGTTAAAGAGATTCTTATCCAACCTGACATTGATGGAAAGAGGAGTAAGTGGATCACCAAAATTATGGAATTTGACCTTGAAATGAAACCTACCAAGCTGGTGAAAGGGCAATGTTTAGCTAGATTGCTAGCTAAATCAAATTGTAAGGCACTTGGGGTTAATTTCATGAATGCAAATTCTGTATATCAACATACTAATATTGCTAGCAGGATTTCACAAATTAGTCCCAAATTGACAGAGTGTAATTGGTATAAGGACCTTATCCATTTCTTGTAGACATTGCAACCCCTTGTTGGACTTGAGAATACCAAGGTGAGGGATTTAAAGCTCAAAGCAATCATATACTGCATTGTTGATCATGTTTTGTATTGGAAGGATCCTTTTGGGGTTATTCTAAGATGCTTGGACCGAGATGATGAAAATCAAACCATGTCTGACTTTCATGATAGCCTATGTGGAGGCCATCAATTTTGGAGGACCAAAATATATAAAATACTCAAATCTGGGTACTTTTGGTTTAGTTTATTCACTGATGTCTGTGAAAATATTAGGGCCTATGATAAATGTCATAAATTCTCAGGCAAGCAACAACTAAAATATTTGCCTCTGAAGCCCATAATGGTATCTGGTCATTTCCAACAATGGGGATTAGATTTCATCAGAGAGATCCATCCAACTTCAAGTGGTCAACATCGTTGGATCCTGATTGCCACTGATTATTTCACCAAGTGGATAGAAGCCATTCTTACAAGAAATGCAACTCATAAAGTAGTCATTGGTTTCCTTGAAGACATTGTATCAAGGTTTGGATGTCCTAACAATATTATGACTGATAATGCTACATATTTTAAAGTTGATCCTCTATTCAAGTTTTGTGAAAAGTTTGGGATCCAACTTATTCATTCTACTCCTTATTACCCTCAGGGTAATGGCTTGGCAGAGTCCTCTAACAAAAGTCTAGTAACAATCATAAAAAAACTGCTGGAGGACAAAAAAAATCTTGGGATTCAAAGTTGAAGTTCTCTCTATGGGAAGATAGAGTAACCACCAAAAGATCAATTGGTACTACTCCATTTTAGTTGGTCTATGGGACTGAGGCTATTTTTCCTTCTCAACTTGCATTGCCGGTGGCAAAGTTTTTTCAAGACCAACAAGGAGATTCAAATGATATGATTAGGAGAATGCATTAGCTAGTGGAAGTACAACAAACTAGGGATAATCTCTTTGAAAAATAACAAAGCCATCAACAAAAGATCAAATAATCTTTTGACAAGAAGGTAAATAAATAATATTTCCATCTGGGAGACCTGATGCTCAAATGGGATGCACAAAGGCAAGACAAGGGTAAACATGGTAAATTCGAAGCCTTGTGGATTGGTCCTTTCAAGATTTCTGAAGTTTTTCAAAATAATACTTATAAATTGCAGAACTTGGAAGACTTTGAACTTTTTGGTGGCCCAGTTAATGGGCAGTTTCTGAAGAAATAATTTTCCTAAATTCATGAGTGGCTTTCCTTTTCATTGTAAATATTAGTTTTAGTTTTTTTTTTTTTGAATAATGACCCCATAGCCCTTGGATAAGACACTGAAACTGCTTGTTCTTGGCAACTCACAGGGAGCATGCCATCCCCTGTGGAGCCAATGTTATCACATATAATTGCAAGGGTAAATAAGTCTTTTAGTTTTTTATTTTGAGTCATAGGCGTTCATTAAGTTATAGGTTTTAAGTCCATTCTCCATAGTCATTTTTCATTTTTTGGTATGAATAATTTATGGTTAGTTTGGCTTTGGTATAAAAGATTCATTGGGTCATGCATTGCTTTCATAACTGTTGGATAATCTCCTTCATGAGTCACATCTTTTAAATTCTCCATCATCAGCGTAACATGTCACTTTCTCTATGCTGTACGCTGACCCATCCTTTTGTCACCTTTACCCATTAAGATGTCAAATCGAGTCTAATATGTACAATGCCAACTCACTAGGAGAGTTCGCAACGCTTTCAAAAGTACATCTTGCATTCATAGCCATCATTGCATTTATGGGACATGTAAATTTAAGATCTCCTTATTTTCAGAGCTAATTTTTTAAACCAATATCCAGGGATTATGTCATGAATGATTTTAACTATTTTCTCCAAGTGTACAAAGCATTTTTCATCTTGGCGCTGCGAACTGGTGTTGCAGACAGGTGCTGCGAACTCAACACTATGAACTGGCTGGAGAAGGCGAGTTGGAGGTTAGGCTACTTGCAGACACCATTGTTCAACCTCAAAGATACCAGCTTCCAATTCAAGGTCACCATGTACTCCATGAGTATTTTCACCCTATTTGAAGGACATGAAAGGGTTTGTTAGTTGTTTTCCTTGCGGGCGCTGCGAACTGGTGACAGGCGCTGCAAACTGTCTTTATTTGTTTGTTGTCAATTTCCCAAACCCTTTCGATATACTCTAAAAATTGCTCATTAAGACTGATGCATCCCTAGGTTTAGGCCACCTTTTCCCACCATACATTTCGCCCACTTCGCTTACTTTTCCCAAGTGCTGCAAAACCCTGTTCTGGCGCTGCGAACTCTGTACAACAAGCCTGACGTTGTGAACTCTCTATTCCAACACCTTTTACAAACCTATCTCCTGTAAGATCAACCAATTCAATTACACTCCTATTTAGTCCGCACTGTGAAATCAGTCACCTGTGGAAGTCAACCTGAGTTTTTCAAAAGAGTAGTAAGGCCGTGAACAAGTTTGAGGTTGATAAGCTCTATTTTGTAAAGTTCTATTCTGATATCCTTCACGATATTTTTTAACAATATTTCCATTCATTTTCTTGATTGAAAGATACCTTGTCCTGTTCCCGGAGGTCAAATGAGTTGAGAAGCACACAAGTTTTACATAGAACTAGCCTATTGGGAAAGCTTATCCATTGAAACCCTAACCCTCTATTTTCCCTGTTCCATCTCTAACCATCATTAAATATTGTGACAAGGTTTCTCTGCATCAACATTAATGGATGCCCCACAAAAAAGGAAGGCTCATAAAGGAGGGGAAATCGTGAGAACATAGCCCTATGACATGCAAATTTTTCATTCTTAACCCTTGATAAGAGAAGTTTTCCAAAGAGTAGGATGCATACATTTTTGTCAGAAAATGCAGAGGGGGCACCTAGAGGTGGCTAGGGAGTTTTCCCTCAATTTTGATGGGACCAAAACTAAGGTTGGGACATTGGAATTTGAGGTATCTGAATTATCCATCTCAACAACAACTGAGATACCTAACACTGGTGAGAGATGGATCAAGGCCATGACCTTGAATGATGCCTTTTCAAAGGAATTCCTCAAACCAAAATACGAAGGAGACAATTTGTCAAAGGGTGTCCCCATAAATCATATGTTGGAGGGATTTGATAAGATGTTGAAGGTGATTCAAAGAGACTTCACCCACGAAGGAAGATTCAACATGATATATCAATACCATATAAGGATATTTCTACACTTCATGGGTAAATATGCCATGAATCTCCCTTTCTACCTGTTTAGAAGTATTGGTAAAATGTCTGACAGGGTCCAAGCCAAATCAAAAGCAGTTGATACAAGTGTTTTCCATTCAGGCCTTATAAAGATGCTAGTAATGGAGGAACTGAGAAAGAAAAATATGTATTGGGAAGAATTTATTACCTCTTCACACTTCCAACTAAACGTTGCTCCCACTCCATAGTCTAAAATGAAAAGCCCTCTTCATATTGACAAGATTGTAAATTCAGAAGTAAAAAAGAAAAGGAAGAAACTGAAGACTTCTAGACGTGATACAAAAACTAAGGATCATGAAGGAGGAGGACCTTCTCAATCTTCATAGAGAGAAGCTTCACCTATGCCAGATCCCAGTCCAGTAGAGGACCCTTCAACTAAAGCTACAAGTTTGAAAGGAAGGAAGCTGGTGTTTCCTTCACCCAATGCAACTGACAAGGTCAAAGATAGGAGGCCTCTTATCAGACCATCAACCAAACAAGAGATCCTTGTGAAAGAGGATGCAGTAAGAGATTCAACCGAAAGGAAAGGTAATCTATATCTGATGAGAATCCCGTTGAAATAATTTACACCACCACTCCTCAAAAGGAGAGAAATCATACTTTTAAGAGGCTCAAGAGACAGCTTATAGAGGCAAGGGATGAAGTTGATGAAATAAAAAAAGTGTGAGTTGGTTTCAAATAATAAGCTTAATGGACTCATGGGCATGTATCGTGAAACTGTTAACAAGGCTAGATTTATAGGTAAAAGGTTTCGACCCCTCCATAGGCAGCTCATAAACTTATACAAACAAAACAAAGCCTACCAGGCTCAGATCAGAAGGCTAAACATGGAGCTGCAACCTTTCAAAGAGGAGTTGGCCAAGAAGAATCTGGATATGTTAGCTAAATTTTCCACCTAGAGGAGCTCTAGAGTCAAAAAATGAAGAAGATGAACACCTTAACTCATATCAATTTTGACAGTTTCCTTTTTTGTATTTTGCAATTTTGAGGATAGTCATGTTCATCTGAGGGTGTGTTATATTATTAAGTCATATATCATGATCATTTATTATTATAGTAGTTGGTGGCACTTAGAATGGTTTTCAGAATGTTTTGAGACGTTTCCAAATGAAATGAACAACTATAAGAAAGTTCGCAGCGCTTGGCGCTGCGAACTGACTAATACAGGCTGATGTTGCAAACTATGTTGCGAACTCTTGTTCTGGGGATTTTGAAGGAATCAACAGTTGCTATATGGTCAAATGAATGCATGAAACTTGTATGAGGGTCAGTTGTAAGCTGGAAAGTCACCTGTCAAAGGAAGAATGTGCTCAAAGGGACAGTTCTCCAACAATAAAGAAATGTGAAGGGCATTTCCAACATTAGCCTAGTTTTTAGCATTTTAGTTATTTTGTGTTATCCACCCCTTGCCACGCTTCTTTGAGGGAAAATGGATCCTAGGATAAGGAAGCTATTCGATTGTAAAGCTTTCATTGAAAGTCTAGACTATAAAAGGAACATTGTAGCTTAGTTAGAAGGTTCAAAGGATTGTAATGAGACTCATATTTTTGAGATTGTGTAAGTAACAGAGACAACTCTAATTTTATGTACCAGAGCTGAGACTTTTTGAATAATAGAAATCAATCTTTTCCTTTTATCATCTTATTTTTTGTCTTCCTCTAATTTACATCTATTGAAGGTTTCAATTGATATATTGTATCTGAATTACAGTGAAGGATTTGTTGTGATGCTGCTCATGTTTTCATTAGATTTTCCCTTTTGATTTAAGAAGTTCTTGTTTCAGAAGGTTTTCTTCATATATCTATTAGTATTACCTAATGTAAATGGTAGATATATTTCACTTTTCTTACTGAAGTCTTCCCCCTATTCATCTTATTTTGTAAACCCCGATCCAAGTTATTCAAAACCTCATTTGCTGGTGCATCTTATCTATAACTTACTGTGATTGACACTGTTTCATTGAGTTTTTTATCCATTCGCCACGTTAACATAAAAACTTATTTCAAATCTACTTATGGGTGCTGAGCTTACACTTTAATAGTCAAAGTGTGACTTTTAGTGCTAACAGATTCTACCTAAATTTGATCCGAATCAAAATAAAATCACCTAGGAACATTATTATTTGTAAAAAATGTAGATTAGTAGCACATAAGAACTCATTCAACGTATTGATAAATACTTGGAGTCAAAATCACCAATATTACCACATAAAGATAAGATAATTTAGATCTAATTTTAATCGCTGTAAGAACCATATTTGAAACCATATCCACTCAATTGATACTCTTACTAATAAATACAATCACATCTCATACTCAAATCCACAATTAAAACTTGAAATCCCCAATTAAAACTTGAAATCCCCAATCTCTTAACCATAACAGTAAAACATGTCAAGCCATTAAATTATCCATGACACAGGGAAATGAAATAACCAAGACTTAATAAAATTCAACCCAAAACTCATGGAGGTAAACTCAAACCATTTCTTCATCAAAACCCAATTCAATATACATCCAACACACAAATCTGCACTTTAAAACTCAAAAGCATATCACTTTCCACCATAAATCAGAGACAAAAGAGACATGAAAATTTGATTTTAGTGATAACCTAGCATTTTGAATCATGAACAAGAGTAAATGATTCAACTTAAGAGGAAAATATACCATACAAACTTATATGTGTCTGAAAAATCCATGTATTGGGTGCTTGGAATGGTTGTTTTGTGAAATCCCCCAACTCCATGACATCCACTTCCATTATCATCAATTGCTTGAGGAAACAATGAAGAAACAATGAATTAAGATTTAAGGAGGAAGGAGAAAATACCTCCAATTTGAATTTACATGGAATGGGTAGCATAACACTCTTTTGTATTGCCTTGGTGTGCACACCAATATTCAAAACAATGTTTCCTACTTTCCTTTCACAACTTGGTGTTCGAGGGTGTTGGCTAGTGGAGGATGTTTAAATAATTTTCTTGGCATGAGGCCTAAAATTCAAGCCCCTCAACTAATTTTTTCCCCCAAAACCTCCAATACAATTTTTTATAATTAATTTTATAATTGTTTTTTCCAAACATACATTTGTCGAATTTTCACCATTTTTAAGCCATTTTATCTTAGACTTCTTAAGATCGGAACGAGGTCATACGATGAAAACATTAAGAAAATTATATCTTGTTGGAAAGATTATCCCAAGAACTATAAGGTACAACCATTAATTTTTTTGAAAGGTGATCATAAATCTTTTTATAGTCAAAGCAAGACCAGGTTCACATGGGCCTTGCTTAGTGACTAGTGAATGGGGCTAATGATGAAATTTTTGTAAATTATTCTTGTATCTCATGAGATCTGACCTGATTAGCTTAGACATGCACTTTACTAACATGAGAGGGTTTTATAACTCAAAATTTAGTTGGAGATGGCCTCCCTAAAATCCAAAAGATGGTGAATCCGAAACAAGCCAAACAAGGCTATATTGAGCTTACTTTAGTGTCGACAAGACATTATTCGGAACTATGGTGTTGATGAATATCATGAAGGAATTTTATATGTGATAGTAGGCTAGGAAACACTATAACTCTAGAATTCATTTATCCATATTAACCCCAACTTGATGATTGAGGTCTTGACCAAACTAAAAATTGAACTTTGTAACTAACTTTGATTGAGACCAAGTGATTAAAATTGATGATTGATACTCTTCTTGTTGGATTACTGAGAGGGGGGGTGAATTAGTAATAGATAAATTCAATCCTTTTTAATCACAATATGCAAGTGTTATATCAATGTAGCATTATCATCCAATAATTACAGAGTAAATAAACAATGAACAAATGAACAATCATACACATACACAATACACCAATGTTTTTACGTGGAAACCCAAAGCGGCAGAAAACCACATAATGCTTTTTCTTATATGTATTTAAGAATTACATTCAATGGAATTACCAACTTCCTTTGTTTTCCAACTGCAACTAGAGTGAGACTCCAATCCCCTAGTTTCTCAGGCTACAACCTGAAGGAAGCTCCAACTCCCCAATTCTATGGCTACAAATAGAAGGAGGCTACAACACTCTATGTTCTTCGGATACAACCGGAAGGTGGCTACAACCACCGGTCCTTTCCCCGTCCAATCACACTTACATAGAAGTAGAATGATGGAACCACTGTCACACTATCACTGTGAGATATACCACTGTAACAACCTATACCAATCAACCTGTAATCAAACTGTACCATAAACAAGTACATCAACCATGCACCAACCTGTACCAAAAAACCGGTAATCAACCTGTACCATAAACAAGTGCATCAAACATGCACCAATATGTACCTCAACCTGTACCATGAAAAAGTGCATCAACCATGCAATGTAAGGTAGCTAGAGAGGTAGTGGGGGGGCCCAAAGGGCCCATAGTGATAATAGTGGAGGTCATTCAATGTAAGGTGGACTAGGTCCACTATATTATTAAATAAAGCCCACTATGGTAGTTAGATATAATAAATGTAAGAGG